>CABHPQ010166002.1:35141-62967 GCA_902168405.1 Peromyscus aztecus
TGTGTGTGTGTGTGTGTGTGTGTGTGTGTGTGTGTGTGTGTGTGTGTTTCACCTTGCAGCCTAGACTGGCTTCAAGTAGTCTTAGGTTCCTCCAGCCTGTACCTCCTGTGTCCTTGGAATCCAGATGTGGAACAATATGCCTATCTACCTAGAAGCTGTTTTTAATTTTAAATGTTTTATTGTTTCCTTATGTGTCAGCTCTTCTTTTAATTTTAGTTCTGGGACCACAAAGACAATGTACCAGGCTCTGCTGACTCCCCATGGGAGGCCTTGCCTTGGAGGAGGTGGGAATGGGGGGTGAGTTGGGGGAAAGGTTGGGAGGCAGGAGGAGGGAGGAGAGGGGGGTCTGTGGTTGTTATGTTAAATGAATAGAAAATTTCTTAATAATAAAATTAAAAATAAATAAACAAACAAATAAACATTAAAAATAAGACCAATAAGCCAATCTCTGTTCAGGATTTATCATAGAGAAAAAAACAGCCAACTACCCAATATCTCAATTTATACTAAAAATAATCAACAGCAACATTGCAAAGAGAGTATTCTGGATGGCCATTCATAATGCGACCTTAGATAAATATGAATTACTGCTCAGTTCCTGTCAACTCTTAGATAGCACCTCCTTTGTAACTCCAAGGGTAATTACTTCCATGACTTGCAACATGAGTTATACTATTGGCATCAGTTGATAGATCAAGTACCACCATTCAGAATCAAATGTAAAAAAAGTTCTGTAACTCTTCTATGACTCAGAACTTTTTACAGCAAAAAAAACCAACTTATTTATTATGACTATTTTTACATAGCCTATCTCTGTGGAGAACTAAAGTAGACAGTAGCCTTAGGTTCTTATTATGGAATTCATGTGAGGAATTCTGTAGTAAAGAGTGTGGTAATGGTATCACTGGATACCAATCACCTTAGACAACAATAGAGTAGGAATTTTAAAGCATAGATAATTTCTTCACTGACTCTTGGGCTAGTTGTCTTGCCATCACTGTCACCAAATTCCTCCACATAGATAATGTACAGGAGTAAACTTATTATTGACTCATAGTGTCAGAAGGTTAAGTAAATTGTGGCAGAGATGGAGTGAGTTAGGAAGCAGAACAATTCACATCACAGTGAGACAGGAAACAGAAAATAATTTCTGGTGCTCAGCTACCTTTCTTTTCTTCCCCAACTTTTATTCTCCTGGAATTCCCAGCCCATAGAATCATGCTGCTCACATTCAGTGTGGCTATTTTTCCATCAGTTAATCCTCTTTGGGAAGGTATTCTCTCCATACACAGAGGTATGCCTCAATTTCTTATGCAATTCCAAATCTGGTCAATTAAACAATACATGTTAAACATCACAAGTTGGAACTCTCAGAGTCAGCCTTCTCCCTGTGGTCCCCACTCTTTTCCATTTATCTGACAAATATTAGATTTACCTTTCTTTTTATAGTTTTGTCAGTAATATTTTAATGAAGTCACCAGAAAGAAAAGGAAGCCATCACTGGCATCCAGCCCTTCCTTGAAGTTACATATGCAATGATATTTCAGAGTATAGAATAGGTTGGAGTTCAAGGCAAGTGGACAAGGCCAGGGTTCTCAGTTCTCAGCACAGACTAACAGAACACCACAGATGCATCTAAAAGAAGGGTGGCCAGGCACTTGGATGAGGAGCACTGAAACAGAAAGATGGTAGTTACAGCCAATCTAGTCTACAAGTAACATTGTGTCTCAAGAAAAAGACAACTAAACAAAAAACAAACAAACAAAAAAAAAAGAATGGGGTTCTACTACATGTAGTCACTAATTTAAAAGATCTGCAAGCTCACATCCATTCTTATCTGAGCTCATGAATTAAGCTCCTGTATATGCTATTTGTCAAATACTTCCATGTTTGTGTGTATTTAGGGACAATTAACTCTATGAGAGCTGTTTCTATTACTAGAATGTTACCTTTCTATTACTAGAATGTTCTAAGAGATTACAAATGCTGCTACAGAATGTATATTGGTTATGGAAGCTTGGAGACTTGGTAAAATAACTTTTGATTGGGTTTACTGTTGGACCAAGATCAGTTAGCTCAATAAATATATAAAATAAATATTCAAAGTATATCCACTTAACCTTACTTTCTTTCTAGTCCATATAAGGCATTACTCTGATATTTTTCATAAACTTAGTTTAATTTATTAAGATAAGGAAAACAAAAGAAATATACAAGCTCCTGGTGTATTGTCATTATGCTTTGGAAAGTATCCAAGTCAGGAAAAGCTCCATATGCTAGTCTATAGACCATTCTTTCTATACAGTGGCTCCATATCACCTTGTCTTAATATTACAGCATTACCTGCCCTTTGATCTGTCATATTCTGGACTGTAACAAGGGCTCAGATGAATGAATTAGGCAGACGAACAGAGGGGAAGAAGAAGGAAGAGGAGGAGGTGGAAGGAAGAAGTAGGAAGGAAGGAAAAACTGAGAGAGAGAGAGAGAGAGAGAGAGAGAGAGAGAGAGAGAGAGAGAGGATAAGAATGTCTCATCCCAGGCATCCCAGGGACCTGTAGACTCTCACTGGGCCTTGCCTCTTAAAAGTTCTGTCTTCTAACACAGTGGTTCTCAACCTTCCTAATGCTACAACACTTTAATACAGTTCCTCATGTTGTGGTGACCCCCAACTATAAAATTATTTAATTTCTACCTCATGATTTTAATTTTGCTGCTATTATGAATTGTAATGTAAATATCCAATAAACAGCATATCTGATATGCAATCCCCAAAAGGTGTCAACTCATAGGTTGAGAACCACTGTTCTAGCATATCTCAGTAATACCAAGTTGAAGACCAAGTTTTTAATACTTGAACTTGGGGCAAAATCAAGATCTAAGTTCTGGCAAATTCTTAATTCATCAACTTTAGCTTTGTTCATATCTATATATCCCTCAATGCTATGCTCATTGTCAGGGATCTGAGTCTTATATTTCTTTTCTTTTAACCTCTCCAAATATTACTAAAAAATGAGCCATATTTAGTCCACACCATAACTGACCTACATTTATATTAATTCAAATCATGTGTCAGATTACTCAAATAAATACTTGTAGGCAAAAGAAAAATTGGGGTCATAAAGGGAAAGATTTCATATATGGACACAAACATACACTAATGTACTTGCCTCTGACAGAAGTTATATTGCTACCATGCATAAATATCAAGAACTAATGTATTTTATATAAAATGCCAGTGGCTATAAATTGACATAAAAATCCTTCCTGATAATATGAATTGTAAATGTCTCAACATTAGGCATTCTGAAGAGAAAGTATGGCAGTTTCAGACTTAGCTCTAAATATCTATAAGGTATGTGTTTGTAAAAGTGTCATAGCCACTCACAGAATAATAAAAATTGATGCTGAACAAATTCCTGTAAGTGGAAGAGAAAAAAAAATAGGTGTGTTTTTTGCTACCAAAAGCTAACACAGTTTAGAAAATTCTGACTAGAATGAAGTTCAGTGGAGCTGGTTGGTTGCAATGTCCCTTCCATCCAGACACTGAGTTTGCCTCATGATGTGCTTAGATTCTTCTTCCTTTACTGGTGACTTCCCATCTGGTGCCAACTACAGTTCTCTATGGTTTTAGCATGTCTAATTTTTGTTTTTGTAAGATTCTGCATATGTGAGTGAGATCATGCAGAATGGCTTAGTTCACATCTAAGTCTTTAAAATAGAAACTTGAATAATGCTTTTGGTATTAGAAAAATAAAGACTTTGATAATATACCTGACTGTTCCAGACGTTTGTCCATAAAAAAAAGTGGTAGCAAAATATGAATAAGTTGATAGCATTATTTGTGCCCAGCTGCTTGTTGCTAACCCTGACTTAACCTGAGGCTCTAGCAAGGATTTCACTCACATCACTGGATCTTTCTGTTCAAATCACTGTACCCAAGTGATCTCCATGACTATACTATAAATAGACAAACTTCCTCATATTTTGTCACTTTTATTCCTTTGTATTTGGTTGCTGTTGTTTTCACTCAGAATTAGAAAATTTGTGTATGACTTTAAGTATTCAATTATATATAAATACACATGCATGCATTTCTGTTAACTTCAATATTCAGATATGCATATTCTCTCAATAGTAAATATGCCAAATCCTGACTCTCATCAATAAATAGTGTTAATAGCTGCCTGTTAGTAGCATTATTATAGAATCATGGAATGATGTTGCATTTCTATATCTTTAGGGGAGTCATATGCATCTATTTCTATAATTATAACAAACATATTTTGGTTCATTTTCAGTCCAGGAAATAAGTTTGTTAAAGATAGTTTTATTTCATCTTTTCTACTAGTATTGTCTATCTATCTAAGTTTCTATCTATCTATCTATCTATCTATCTATCTATCTATCTATCTATCTATCTATCACCAATATCTTTATCTATTTATCATCTTTCTTTCTTCATAAAATTCAATATATTCAACAAGATGGGTCTTGAACTCAAGGCAATCTTCTTACATCTCTGTATTTTTAATCATTCGGGACACACATGTGCCACCACACTCTGTTATAGAATTGTGTGTGTTTGTTCTTTTGGTAGTTTGCTTTGTTCATATATGTTTCTTTGTATTTGCTTATGAAAATGAATTTGTTTTGTCAAATAATATTTTCTAGGTGATGAACACTTTCACACTAAAGACCTATGTGATTTTAATAACAGGAGTAACATGTTAAAAATAGTTAAATCAACCAAAATATATGGGCAATAAGATAAACCTTCATGTAAAAATTTATATGGCATAATAATAAGAACATTGAGATTCATGAATATGAAGGCCCATTATTATAATTTGGGATTTACAAAAATAACACACAGTGCATTAGAGGAAAATTTTGTTTTATAGTCCTGCATCCTACACTTGTGAACATATGAACTTCAGGGCTCATCTGGGCCACCACCTCAAGGAGTGATAAGAGTGATGAAGAGACAGGCCCACATTTCTGGCACTTCAGGCTTGGGAATGTGGACAAACAAAAGAATCATCATTACTTAACAAGTTTTCTAAGGATGTTAATACTGTTGCTCCTAATAGCACAGGTGGAGAGCTGCTGGCCTGGAACAGTCTGCATTTAACAACACAGCAGGTTACTGTAGAGAATCCAACATCTGACTCTTTAGGAAAGTAGATTACTACTGCAATGGGTGAGGTAATCAGTTCTCTGCACCCCTTCCTTCATACAGTAGAAATGCCATTCTTTCAATATGCGTCTACATGTTAAGAAAAGGTATGGACATGTTCACATGAGCCTATCAGAAGTTCTAATTATGACGTTTATTTTCATTAAGTTTAGCCAAATTTATTTCCTTTCTGCTTTAAAAATTTTATACACAGAAACAGAAATAAAAATAAATGCAAAGACTTTTAATATTCCTCACAAAAACCCAGTCAAGTCCTATCATGCCAGAACTCAGCCGTCATTTATTTGGTGACCATCTACATGGAGACTTTGATATCAGTAATTATTTTCAACATTAGTCATATTTACAGCTTATTTTAAGGTAATTGTGAACAGCACAGTATTTAAAAATTGGTTCATAGAGGAATCATACTCGTCTTTAAAAAGATAATCAAAGGTTTGCAAAGATGGACAAAATGATTGGCATGCAAGCATGTAGACTAGAGTTCAGATTCCCAGAACTCAGGTAAAAGCAGAAAGGCATAGTGACTACCTGTCATTGTAGCACTCTGGAGGCTGAGACAAAAGATCCCTGGGCTAGCCAGAATTTGCAAGCTCTTGCTTAGTGAGAGACTCATACTCAATAAATAAAATGAAGAGAAATAAGAGAGGCAGCCAACATCAATACAAGTCTCAAATATGTTCTCAGGAGTGAGATTACTAGCCCTTAATGATAGCGCTACTTATACATTAAGGGCACACTTTATTTTCTATAATGGCTATAATCACATTTTCACCAGTGATATGCATAGGCTCCCTTTGTTCCAGGTCCTCACTCATACTGTCAATTGTTGTCTGGTAATAGCCATCTCAGCACAGGTGCAGCTTTGCCTCATTATAGTTTTGATTTGCATGTCTTGATGTCTGTAAATGTTGGACTTTGTAAAAATCTTCTTCATTTAGCCAATATGATGTCTTCTGTTTAGAAATGTCCTTTCATATACTTTGGACAGTTTTAAAATTATATTTTCTTGCTGTTGAATTGAGTTCCTTGGATATTTTGATATCTCATTTTTTATTTGATTTTTAAAATATTTTGTCATTCTACAGGATATCTCTTCATTTTGTTGGTGCTTTCCTTTGCTATGTAGAAAGTTTTTAGTTTTATTCAATCTGTAAAAGTAGTTTCTATCACAAGTAGCCAATTTGCAAAACTTGCTGTTCTCTATAGACCTGAAGCTGCTAACTCTTAGCATCATGTTAAATTAGTGTGCACATTGGTGACAAGGAGCCCCAGTCTCCTCCTGGCCAACACTAACGTCATGAGTTCACATTTTAGTACATATGGGAAGATTGTTATAGATAGAAGGAAAAACCAAACTTTGATTTAGCCAGGAAATTGGAAACTCTTGAGAAAAGTCTAGCTTTCATCATTGAATATATTTTGATAGAAGGACATAAAAACAGAAGGAATCTACTGCACTCTGATAAATAAAGGAGAGAGAGAGAGAGAGAAGACTAAGTATATATATTTAAAATCATGTGCATGGATTTATTTGCTTAACTGAAGTTGTAAAAACCTAAGGATAAAAGAGAGCAGAAAGAAATATTAAACACCCTTCTGTCATAACCGCTAGATCAAATATAAAGGAAATGACTTAGAGCTAAAGTCCTTTTTCTTTAGCAGCAAACCATCAGTCAGAAGCTGAGTTGTACAATAAGTGAAGCTTGTAATTGTGGGAAAAAGAAATATACTCACTTTTTATCACAAAATCCATATTCAGTGAAAATGACTCAGTGAATACTTCATAGTTGTGCAGTTGTTATTAACAGAGCTATAGTGAAAGTGACTACTTCACTGAACAATCGTTACTGGTGTTTATTGTATTCCTCCAGTGAATCAGGTCCTGTTTTATGTGCATTGTTCTATGTAACACCATTAGCAATATTTCAAAATGATAATACTCCAGTTTGAAAATAAGGAAAGTATAGCATTAAATATCTCATATTCTACACTTAAGAAGAATGAAAATAAGGAAAGTATAGCATTAAATATCTCATATTCTACACTTAAGAAGAATGTTAAATGTAGAATATCCCTTATGCTTGCCTTGATCATTTATTCTATGTCTCTTGTTTCTAAATCTAATTTCTGGATTTACCTGTCTTTAATTTGGTGTGGCACTATTGTCTGTCATGTCAATCATACAGGCCTTAGAATCTCCATCACTTCAAAGTGATGAATATCTACAATCCAGGCTTCGGAAGTCAATGCCTTGATTATCAAGGTATTCCCACCCAAGTAGTCTAGCTCTTATGAGTTGATAGCTTCAGACAATGATAGTCTATCTAACCTAAAATATATTGCAAATGTTTAAACGAAATACAGATAGCACAAGTTGCAATGGTTCAACTTTTTATCATTTTCTGTTTTTTATCCTTTTTTCTTTGTTGTTTAATTTGTTTCTAATCATATATGGAAAATTAACAACAGTGTGGAAGGAAAAATTCAGCTAACAACGTGAAAGCAAAATGATCAAACTTATTTGGGACATTTATTTTTATCTTAATTTATGCCATATCTATCTTTAAATGTATTTTAAACAGCCAATATAATGAACAAGAAACATTGTACATCATTGCAAATCAAGACTTTAAATTCACAAAGAATAGTGGAACCAGGAATAAGCATGACACAACACTAAAATGAAACAATAGCTCTTGAGTTTTCTGGTGTGGTTGTTTGTTTGTTTCAGGTTTTTGGCAAAAATGGTGACAACTTACTATTTTGAAGTGATGAAGATTCTAAGGCATTTATGGCTGTCATGTCAGACAACAATGCCAACACCAAAGTAAAAGAAATATGAATCAGATATTGGGCTCGAGAGAAATAGAATGAAAGGTCATTGCAAAGATGAGGGATATTCAATTTTGTGACGAAGAAATGGAATTAAAGTGATGAAAAATAGCATAGGAATTTAGAAAGAAAACCTTGAAAATTACAAATCATTTTCATAAAAATAATCTTATTTAATTAATTAAAAAATGTGTACATATATATCATCTTATCCACTGTTTACTTCCCATCCAACTAACTTCTTCTGGGATACTTCAAATTGGCTCCCTCTCACTTTCAGAAGTTTTGTTTATTATTACTATTATTAGTATTATTATTAATCACCCACTGAGACTGGTTAGTGCTGACCATGAGGGAAATCATATGGACCCAGTCACAAGGTCATGGGCAACCACATCCTCAAGGAAAAGTGAGTCTCTCTCCCTCAGCAGCCATCAATTGCCAATAGATCACCAAGTAGGAGTGGAATTTCAAGAGTCCTTTCCCTATCAGGATGAAAGTCATGCAGGTCTGTGGTGGCCACTAAAGGCACTGAGTTGATTTACATATCAGTCATGGCCTATTCATAAGTTGGTGTTTCAAAGCACTCTTTCTTTTTCTCCAGTTCTTACATTCTCCCCCCCCCCAACTCTTCTACATGTTTCTTGGGCTTTGGAAGGGAGAGGATTGATGTAGATATTTCATCCATAGCTGAGTACTCAAAGTTAGTTATTCTCAGCATTTTAAGAAGTTATAAGTTGTCCTCAAATCCCACCCACCCTCCAAGACTGCAACTGTTCCCTGAGACAGAACCTGCCAAAACCCAGTTGGACTAAGAGGTGAGTCTTTATCCTCATACCCAAACAGCCCAGCCCCTAGGCTTTGGGCCCAGGGGCACAACCCTGTGCCCCTACACCACCACCCATTGCAGTCCCAGTTTCAGTCCAGTTGGCAGGCAGACCTCCTGCAGACAGGTTAGACTATCACCATCTACCACATGCTAAGACTACAGCTACTCCCTGAGACAGAACCCATTAGCGCCAATTGGACTAAGAGCTGCTCCCTGAGACAAAGAGTCAATCAGCATCGATTAGCCAAGACCTCCCACTGGACCAAAAGTATCGATCAGACCAAGAAAGGCTCCCTCAGACACAGCCACTGCTTTCACCAAGTGGAGAAAGAGATGGGTAGATGCCAGTGCAAAAATACAGTCAACAACATAAAAACCAATATGGCTCCATCAGAACCTACATCAGTAAGACCTAAATATCCCAACACAGAAGAAACAGAAGCTATCAACCATAAAAATGACTTTAAGAAGATATTAGAGATCTTAAAAGAGAAAATGAAAAATTCCCTTAAAGAAATAAAGGAAAAGTCAAACAAAAAATTGGAAGAAATTAGTAAATCCCTTGACAGCCAAGAGAAAGCAATTAAACAAGTGAGGGTAACAGTTTAAGATGTGAAAACTGAAAGTGAGACAATAAAGAAGACACAAACAGAGGGAATGCTGGAAGTGGAAAATCTGAGTAAACGAACAGGAACTACAGATGCAAGTATAATCAACAGAATGCAAGAGATGGAAGAGCAGATCTGTGGCATTGAAGATACACTAGAGGAAATAGATTCATCAGAAGATATGGTAGAGGAAATAGATTCATCAGTCAAAGAAAACACTAAAGCCAACAAAGTCATGACCCAAAATGTCCAGGAAATTAGGGGCACTATGAAAAGACCAATAATAGGGATAGAAGAAGGAGAAGAATACCAACTCAAAGGCACAGAAAATATATTCAACAAAATCATAGAAGAAATCTTTCCCAACCTAAAGAAGGAAATACCTATAAAGATACAAGAAAATTTCAGAACACCAAACAGACTGGATCCAAAAAACAAAAAAACAAATAAAACCCTCCCCTCGCCACATAATAATCAAACCACTAAACATACAGAACAAAGAAAAATATTAAGAGCTACAAAGGAAAAAGGCCAAGTAACATATAAAGGCAGACACATCAGAATAACACCTGACTTCTCAATGGAGACTCTGAAAGTCAGAAGGTCCTGGACAGACGTAATGCAGACACTAAGAGACCATGGATGCCAACTCAGACTATTATACCCAGCAAAACTATCTATCAACATAGACAGAGTAAACAAAATATTCCATGATAAAACCAGATTTAAAAAATATCTCTCCACAAATCCAGTCCTACAAAAAGTACTTGAAGGAAAAATCCAACCTAAGGAAGTTAGATATACCCATGAAAACACAGGCAATAGATAGTCCCACACCAACAAATACCAAAGAAGGGAAACATACAACACTAACACCAAAAAAATAGCAGGAATTAGCAATCACTGATCATTAATATCCATTAATATCAATGGTCTCAATTCACCTATAAAAAGACACAGGCTAACAGAATGGATACGAAAACAAGATCCATCCATTTGCTGCATATGAGAAACATACCTCAACTTCAAAGACAGACACTACCTCAGAATAAAAGGCTTGGAAAAGACTTTCCAATCAAATGGATTTAAGAAGCAAGGTGGTGTAGCTATCCTAATGTCTAATAAAATAGACTTCAAACTAAAATCAATTGAAAAGAGGGAAGGACATTACATATTTATCACAGGGAAAATCCGACAAGATGAAGTCTCAATTCTGAATATTTATGCCCCAAATACAAGGGCACCTACATTCGTAAAAGAAACATAACTAAAGCTTAAATCGCACATCAAACCCCATACACTAGTAGTGGAAGACTTCAACAACCCACTCTCACCAATGGACAGGTCTGCCAGACAGAAACTTAACAGAGAAATAAGGGAACTAACAGACATTATGACTCAAATAGACTTAACAGATATCTACAGAATATTTCACCCTAAAGCAACAGAATATACCTTCTTTCAGCACCCCATGGAACCTTTTCCAAAACCAACCACATGCTTGGTCACAAAGCAAATCTCAACAGATACAAAAAAAAATTGAAATAACCTCCTGTATCTTATCAGATCATCATTGCTTAAAGTTAGATTTCAACAACAAAAATTGTGGAAAGCCTACAATCTCATGGAAACTGAATAATGCCCAATTTAATCACCAATGGGTCAAGGGAAAAAGAAAGAAAGAAATTAAAGATTTCCTAGAAATCAATGAAAACGAATGTACAATATATCCAAACTTATGGGACACTGTGAAAGCAGCGCAAAGAGAAAAATTCACAGTTCTAAATGTCCACATAAAGAAGTTGGAGGAATCTCACACTAGTGACTTAACAGCACACCTGAAAGATCTAGAACAAAAAGAAGCAAACTCACCCAGGAGAAACAGATGCCAGGAAATAATCAAATTGAGGGCTAAAATCAATAAAATAGAAACAAATAGTACAAGACAAAGAATCAATGAAACAAAGAGTTGGTTCTTTGAGATAATCAACAAGACAGACAAGCCCTTATCCAAATTAACCAAAAAGCAGAGAGAGAGCATCCAAATTAACAAAATCAGAAATGAAAAGAGAGACATAACAACAGACAATGAGGAAATCCAGAGAATCATCAGGTCATACTTCAAAAACCTGTACTCCACAAAATTGGAAAATCTGAAAGAAATGGATGATTTTCTGGATAGGTGCCGCATACCAAAGTTAAATTAAGACCAGATAAACTATTTAAGTAGACCAATAACCCTAAGGAAATAGAAACGGTCATTAAAAGTCTCCCAACAAAAAAAAGGCTCAGGACCAGAGGGTTTAAGTGCAGAATTCTACCAGATTTTGAAAGAAGAGCTAATACCAGTACTCTTCAAATTGTTCCACACAATAGAAACAGAAGGAACATTATCAAATTCTTTTTATGAGGCTACAGTTACCCTAATATCCAAACCACACAAAGATGCAACAAAGAAAGAGAATTACAGAACATTCTCCTTCATGAACATTGATGCAAAAATACTCAATAAAGTACTGGCTAACCCAATCCAGGAACACAAAAAAAAAAATCATCCACCATGACCAAGTAGGCTTCATCCAATGGATGCAAGGATGGTTCAACATACAAAAATCTGTCAAGGTAATACACCATGTAAACAAACTGAAAAAAAAAACCAACATGATCATCTCAACGGATGCTGAAAAAGCCTTTGACAAAATCCAACACCCCTTCATGATAAAGGTTCTAGAGCTATCAGGAATACAAGGAACATACCTAAACATAATAAAGACAATTTACAGCAAGCCAACAGCCAACCTCAAATTAAATGGAGAGAAAATCAAAGTGATTCCACTAAAATCAAGAACAAGACAAGGCTGTCCACTCTCCCCATACTTATTCAACATAGTTCTTGAAGTTCTAGTTAGAACAATAAGATAACAAAAGGAGATCTAGGAGATACAAATTGGAAAGGAGAAGTCAAACTTTTACTATTTGCAGATGGTATGATAGCATACATATGTGACCCCAAAAATTCTACCAGGGAACTCCTACAGCTGATAAATTCCTTCAGTAAGGTGGCAGGACACAAGATTAACTCAAAAAAATCAGTAGCCCTCCTATATACAAATGATAAATGGGCTGAGAAAGAAATCAGAGAAACATCACCCTTGCAATAGCCACAAATAATATAAAATACCTTCGGGTAACTCTAACTAAGCTAGTGATAGATCTGTATGATAAAAACTTTAAGTCCCTGAAGAAAGAAATTGAAGAAGATATCAGAAAATGGAAAGATTTCCCATGCTCATGGATAGGTAGAATTAACATAGTAAAAATGTCAATCTTACCAAAAGCAATCTACAGATTCAATGCAATCCCCATCAAAATTTCAACATAATTCTTCACAGACTTGGAAAGAACAATACTTACCTTTATATGGAAACACAAAAAACCTAGGATAGCTAAAAGAATCCTGTACAATAAAGCAACCTCTGGAGGCATCATGATCCCTGACCTCCAGCTCTACTATAGAGCTATAGTAATAAAAAAATAGCTTGGTACTGGCATAAAAACAGACATGTGGATGAATGGAATTGAATTGAAGACCCTGATATTCATCCACACACCTATGAACATATGATTTTTGACAAAGAAGCCAAAACTGTACCATGGAAAAAAGAAAGCATCTTCAACAAATGGTGCTGGCATAACTGGATGTCAACATGTACTAAATTGCAAATAGATCCATATCTGTCACCATGCACAAAACTCAAGTCCAAGTGGATCAAAGACCTCAACATAAATCCACTTATACTTAATTTGATAGAAGAGAAAGTAGGGAGTGGTCTGGAATGCATTAGATTACTTCCTAAATAAAACACCAGTAGCACAGACACTGAGAATGACAATTAATAAATGGGACCATCTGTAACTGAGAAGCTTTTGTAGGGCAAAGGACACAGTCAGTAAGACCAAACAATAGCCTACAGAATGGGAAAAAAATCTTCACCAACCCCACATCTGACAGAGGGCTGATCTCTAAAATATATAAAGAACTCAAAAAGCTAGACTTCAAAATATTGAACGAATTTAAAAAAAATGGGCTACAGAGCTTAACAGAGAATTCTCAACAGAAGAAGCTCAAATGGCTGAAAGACATTTAAGGAATTGCTCAACATCCTTAGTCACCAAAGAAATTCAAATCAAAACAACTCTGAGATAACATCTTATACCTGTCAGAATAGCTAAGATTAAAAACACTGAAGACAGTTTATGTTGGAGAGGATGTGGAGCAAGGGGAACACTCCTCTACTGTTGGTGGGAATGCAAACTTGTACAGCCACTTTGGAAATCAGTATGGCGGTTTATCAGAAAATTGGGAACAAGTCTTCCTCAAGACTCAGCTATACCACTCTTGGGCATATACCCAAAGAATGCTCAATCTTACCACAATGACACATGCTCAACTATGCTCATATCAGCATTATTCATAATAGCAAGAACCTGGAAACAAACTAGAAGTCTCTCAACTGAGGAATGGATAAAGAAAATGTAGCACATAAACACAATTTTTACTTAGCAGTAAAAAACAATGATATCATGAAATTTGCAGGCAAATGGATGGAACTAGAAAATATCATCTTGAGTGAGGTAACCCAGACTCAGAAGGACAAACATAGTATGTACTCATTCATAAATGGATACTAGATGTGAGGGAAGGGATGGTCAGACTGCAACCCACAGCTGCAGAGAGGCTAGCTAATAGGGAAAGACCCTAGGAGGGACACGTGGATGACCTTGCAAAAGAGAAGTAGATGAGATCTACATGAGTGGACTGGGTGTTGGGGGGTGGCAGAGGGTGAGGAGAGGGGGATGAGAACATAGGAAAATGGGAGGTTCAAGCTGTAACAAGGACAGAGTGGGAGGGCAAGAAGGGAGATACCATGATAGTTGAAGACATCTCGGGAATAGGAAGAGGCAGGGTACTGGGGAGGCTCTCATGAATCCACAAGGATGACCCCACCTTGGTCTGCTGGCAGTGGTTCAGAGGGTGCCTGGACTGGTCTACTCTGGTGACCGGTCTAGCGATTAACCTAGCTGTCATCATAGAGCCTTTGTCCAGTGACTGATAGAGTCAGATGCAGATATCCATAGCCAGGCACCAGGCTGAGCTCCATGAACCCAATTGATGAGAGAGAGGAGGGATTCTGCAGGCAGGGTACCATGAGATCATGATGGGAGGACGTGCAGAGATGACCGGCCACACTAGTAGAAGCCCATGAACTGTGGACTGGTGGCTGTGAAGCCCCCATGGGACTGGAATAGGACCTCTGGATATGGAAGACGGTTGTTTGGCTCGAACTGTTTGGGGGACACCGAGACAGGGGGATCGGGCAGGCTTCTGGGAATCCGGTGCCTGTGGTGTGATGCCTTGCGCAACCTTGGTGTAGTGGGAAGGGGCTTGGACTTGCCTAGGCTCAGTGTGCCAGGCTCTGCTGACTCCCCATGGGAGACCTTGATTTGGGGGATGTGGGGATGTGGGGTCGCTTGGGAGAGAGGGCTGGGAGTGGGAAGAAGGAGGAGGTGGGATCTGTGGGTGGTATGTGGAGTGAGTAGAAAATTTCTTAATAAAGAAAAATGAAAAAAAGTCATAAGTCTCTTAATTATTGACAGTAGCACAAATCTATGGGTACAAACAGAAATGTTAAGAAAGCATTTGACAGTATGACCATTCATTGAAACCACACCAGTAGGATTTACCCATCCCTGGGCTTTTGACAAGGTTTACAGTACTGTACATGCAATCTCTTCTGTGAGACAAGCCCTACAGAAAGAGTTTAAATATACTCTCATAGCCATCATGCTCTAATTGTGCCAATGGACACAAGGAAAAATACAACATTCTTCCAAAATAGATGTCGTAGAAAGTCCTGAGACTGAGGAATTATACTGCAACATAATAAAGGCTATATATAACAGGCATGGAAAGCAGCATCACGATAAATGGAAAAAAGCACAAAGCCTTCCCACTAAGATCAGAAACAAAACAAAGGTGTCTGCCTTCCCTATTCCTATCCAATATGGTGTTTAAAGTCTTAGCTAGATAAATAACACAAGACAAGAAAATAAAAGGGATACAAGTGGTATGTTAGAAGTCAATATATGACTATTTTCAAATGATATGACCAGTTATACAAAAGTTCCTAAAGACTACACCAAAAAATTCTTAGTTATGATTAATTGTTGCTTTTAAATGACTATTATTGGGAGTTGTTTTATCCATATGGAGGCCAACAATTAGTTCTTAAAAGAAAAACAAATAACATTTTATGGGAATTTAATCAAAGAGATTTTTACCACTACATTTATGAACTCACAGTGGCTGTGGTTGTCTACACAAGACTGGTTGATAAAGACATTCAGTATTCTAGCATAGAGTGAGAAGCGATTACAGAGCCATTCCCTCAGCTGACAAGCTATGGATGGTTGATAGATTCTGGAGTAGAGAGTGTTGGTTTTCTAAGTATGTTTCCTGGTAGGTTTTTCATAAATAAATAGGCCCACACCCAAAATACATGGACAGCACAAATTACAGTTGATGGGTTATTAAATTACAAAATAAGAAGACCTGAAATTGTAGCTGGGTCAGAAAGTGTGTGTGAATCTTAGAGGAGTAATGTGTATGGCTATTGTAAAGACAATTAAATGCAACATTTTCATGAGAAGCTCAAATTCTCTGATTGAATGTGTCTTATTCTTTCTTGCATGTCTAATTCTATCAACCCTCTATGGAAAATTTTCACTTAAATAGCTTAAGTAACTTCAATTCCACTGTGTGTTCTTCCTAGTCTTTAAAATCTTCCCTGCAACAAAACCAGGACCCCCAGGTTCTCTTAAAGTCTCTGAAAATAAGTACTCAGAACTGTCTCTCTGACCCATACCCCACTGTCATTTAACAGAAACATACCTTGATCTTGTACATGTTCACGGTTTTAATAATATGACCATGGGCAGGGTTGTATATTGAGGATAAAGGAAGTGTTCTCAGTGTAATGATCTTTGATCTCATATATCAAGGACATTAAGAATATTAATGATCTATCTAGCTTAAATAAAAGGACAAAAAAGTCTCTGATGAAGTTGTGAGTGCACAACAACATAAAAGAATGCCATGTTTATATATTATATAAAAATGTGTACAGTGATGTTCAAGGATGGACATGAATGTGCATGAGAAAAATCTCCATAGATTGGTGTGGCTGTGCCTTATGGGTCTCTACAGGCTTAGCTCATTTGTTTAATCTTATTTTGAATTTTTATGTAACAGATAAGCCATCCAATGGTTTAAAAAAATCATTTGTTAAAATTTGCACTTAAAACTATTCCTGATTTTTGATGATAGTTATTCTGGAATGAGATAGAATCTCAGTGTTGTTTTCTTTTAATATTATTTTTATTAATCTTATTGTATATGTGACACATGTACAGGTGTGAATGCCATAACCTTATGAAATTTAGGCCCCTAGTTTTTGTAAATGAAGCATTTGGCCAGAATCTTACATGAGGAATTATCTTACTATCCTTTAGTGTTGTTTTAATATGCATTTTTGAGATGTCTAAAGATCTTGAACATGTTTTTTATACCATTATTGTTCATTTCTGTTTCTTCATTTAAACATGTCTGCTAAGTTCATTTGCCACTTAGTAATGGGATTATTTTTCAATTTTGTATTTATATGATTATGTTTGTGCCTGTGTGAGTTTATATGCACCATGGGTATGCCAGGGCCTGCAGGGGCAAGAGAGTTTTTGATTCTATGAAAGTAGAATTCCAGATGGTTGTGAGGCAGCTGATATTTATACTGGAAACTGAACTTAGGTCTTCTGCAATAACAGTAAGTGATCTTATCCACTAAGCCATCACTTAAGCCAAAGGTGAGATTATTTTAAAGTTCTTAAGTTTTTTAGTTCTTTGTATATTCTGGATACTGATCCCTTATCAGAGGAATTTCTGGTGAATATTTTCTCTGTAGAGTGTCTTTTTTTTTTAACTCTATTGTAATATACAACAACATGTATGGAAATCACATTACAAATTTTACAGTACTGCATTTTATACAATTAATGAAAGTATGCTCATTTAAAAAGTATTTGATGCATTAAATAGATGAATGAGAGAATGAGATAGGTGTGGTATGATTTTACTCTAGCAGTCAAATAATTGTGTCAGGGGAGAAAGAATTATGTTCTATTTAGAAGGTTCATTTCACTAATACTTCTTGTGTTCTCAGATGAATGGAGCTAACTGTGTCTCAGAAGACTGTGTACTAACTTACAACATGTTCTCACTAGGTAAATATTGAAAAGAAGTGCATTTTAAAAGGACAGAGGATTCTAATATCTTATCAATACAACGGACAGGAGACTTTGTTCTCTACATTTGACTGTTTGTGTGTTATTCCTCAAGTCTTGGTCTTAGTGTTGAAGTGTTGGAGCATGAAATGTCTGTGAACATTTTATTAAGGATTCTATTTTATGAGGTTGAGTCTGTTGATGGCATGAAAGAAAGCTTAGATCATTTTTTCCCTCAATTCAGTTTCATCTATCTATTTTTTAAAAATTCTTCAAAATTCTAGAATTAGATCTCCTGTTATTTTATTTACGTATTTCAAAAGATTGGTAGAAACTTTGGTTTGTTATTCTGTTTGTCCTCAAAGATACAGAAAAAGTTAGAGAAGAAAATATAGGCTGCCAGAAAACTAATTCTATGTTAAATTAGAACTTCTTTTAGTATTTAATTTAGTCTGTATTGGAGTAGGCTTTTGTTCAAAGAGCTGTAAGAAACCTCCATAAATCATTTACTTTCCCATTTCAGGTAACTGAGTGTGTCCAACTAATAGGTTAATATTAAACCACATTCTTTCACTATTCAGTACAAATATAAGAGCATCAATATGCCAATTCATTTAATTACAACTATTAGCTAGTTGTAAATTTGATTGTGTTGTCTCCGATGACTATTGACTACATGTATATTTTCTTTAGAGCATTAACTGGTGTTAAAGCTCCTGTGATTCTTTTGTAGACAAATGTTGGTGTCATCTTGATCTCAACAAACCTTTTCATCTCCCATAAAAAACAGACAGGTGTCATCATGTCTTTTTATGTTATCAGGGCCCATGTATCATTTTAAGAGCTTGAATTCTTCAGTTAATACTCAATTGAGAATGTACTACTTCTTCTGCACGATAGTATTTATATTACTTGAGTGACAGTTTCGTGCCAGGTGTAGCCTGTTACTGATTAGTTTTTCCAGCTTTAACAAATTGCATTAGGATCCCTTCTCAGTCTAATTACAGACTCTTATGAGGACAGTAGACAAGCAAGCACTGCATTAAGTTAAGGTATGGAGTAGGTGAGGGAGTTAAGGCAAGGGTGACCAGAAATAAGGAGGACCCAGGTTCTGAAAGAAGATAACTCAAAATATTTATGGCTACTAAAGGGAGAATAAAACATGGTTTAAGGATAAGGGAAAGCCTACATGGAGGAAGAGAAAACTATTACATTTAGGAATGTTCTAAGTTTATTTTAAAATTATTCTTCATAAAATCCTACAGAGACAAATGGACTTAGTGCTATGGTAGATGAAGTACTGCCGACTCTTCAGAGGCTGATAGGAGAAAGGATGTTTTAAAATAATAACAATAATTACATTCAAGAGATCTGTACAGATGAGACACAGGTGAGAGAAGAGTCTAGATATATTCCCTGAATATCAAAACCCATGTTCAAAAAAATGAGAACTCAGTGAGACTCTCAATGTGTGCCTTAGTTACTTTTCTGTTGCCATGATAAGACTCCATGACCAAAGCAACTTCAAAAGAAAATGTTCATGGAGGTTCAGAGTTCCAGGGAGTTAGGGGCCAGTGACCATCATGGTGGGGAGCATGACAACAGGCAGGTAGATATGGTACTGGAGCAGTATCTGATGCCATATATCTTGATCCGCAAACATGAGGAAGAGAGAGGCAGCGTGTTAACTGGGAATGCCATGGGGGTTTTGAAACCTCAAAGCCCACCCCAACAAAAACCACAAATGTGGGGATGTGGAAGTGACTTTCTTTTGAATGAAAAAAAAAATCAAAACAACATAATGATAGTTCTTTAAATCCTTGATTGTGTTTTAACAACACAATCAAGTACAAGTTAAAGTCACCAAATTATTTTTCTTCTTTTTTTGTTTACATTTATGTATTTGGTGGTGAGTTAGGTGAGACACACCATGGTGCATGTGCAGTGGACAGAGAAGAATGTGTAGCATTCTGTCTCTCTCCTCCCATTATGTAGGTTCCAGGGATAAGACACATGTGGTCAGTCTTGACTGAAAACACTTTCACTTTTCCATGCCTAGCTATCTTACCAGCTCATTGAAACTTTTTTCCTCCCAATGGTAAAGATACAATGCTTTTGCCATGAAACCAGTTTGTAGGTATACTCTCTCATCAATTCATTTTCCCAAGGAAGAAAAACATGAAATGCCATTATTAAAATGTTGCATTTGCATCCAGCATCCAACTAGACTCTCTTCATAATGTCCAAAGGACATACATCTGTTCAGTTTTGTAATATTCAGGAATATTTCACATTTTTCCAAAGAGGCTTTAGCAAATTATATTTTCGCTAACACCTTTTGAGTTTATATTGCTTTATATCATAGCTATTCTGTGATATGCTCTTGATATTTAGTTTGCAATTAATTAGTCTGATCATTCATGTCATCCTATATTTTCATGTCTCTACAGTTCATGGTGTTCCAGGTACAACCCTTATCATAATAGGGAAAGGAAATTTTTCAATTTTTTATTAATTTATGAGTACTATCAAATACAGTAATTGGAACTTGTACAACTATTAAAAAGAGGTTTAAAATTGAAAAAGAAAACATTGCAAGAACAAGATGTGTGCTGAGAAAGTCTCAGGAGTTACAGATCACA
Source organism: Peromyscus aztecus (assembly GCA_902168405.1). Classification (NCBI taxonomy): domain Eukaryota; kingdom Metazoa; phylum Chordata; class Mammalia; order Rodentia; family Cricetidae; genus Peromyscus; species Peromyscus aztecus. The sequence goes on from CABHPQ010166002.1 coordinate 55,590, forward strand.
CATACTATTGCAGAAGATCAGAGTGAGGTTTTTTTCCTTAAAACCCTCATGATCACAGTTGCTTGTAACTTTAGGGGCTCTGACTCTCTCTTCTTGCTTTCTCAGAAAAATCACACTCATTTGCACACACCCACACCCAGATGCACATGCACACACATAATTAAGAAGTGAAAATTAATCTCCTTTTTAAAAAGATAAAACAACCATGGATTTTGTAGAACTGAATGGTATTGTAAAATAAAGTAAAAAAAAATAAAAAGAAAAGATAAAACCAAATGAGTCTAAGTATGACTAAGGAAAATCCAACTTTGGGGAGAAAATGTGTTGAATGAGAGAGAGAGAGAATAATTTACATTACAAAGACTCAAAGGAGTGGAAAAGAGATTCAATCGACTACATTTCTAGATTTTTGAAGGGTAGAGAATGCAAACTAGGAGAACAAACTGAATAAGAATAAATCTCACCAAACATATTGCACCGATGCACTGCATAACACTTCTTGGTATACTGGCAACAAGGCAACGGTATGACCTAAGGTACAAAAGCAATACAAAGCCAGTGATTGCAGCTCATTTTTAAACACGAAGAGATGTAGAAAGAGAGGCAAGAAAAAAAATGTGTCTTTCTTGTTCGTGCTTGCATTTTACATTACGATAGAGGTTCTCATTATTGTGCCTTCCACTTCATGAATAGTCATTAACATGGAGTATGAGAAGGTGGAATACTCTTGAGTTAAGAAAAGGACTCCCGAAATTTTGCAAGGATAAGAAATGGCCCTTGCCATTGACTCCATCTGTTAAGGAGTGTTTTAGTTATTCATATCCCAATGATTATAATTGTTTTCTCCTTGCTTCAACCAATAATCAAGAGAACACTTGTAAAGAGTGAAAAAGTCTGTTGTTATTTGGGGTTTCTTTTTCTTTCTTTCTCCACTATCCACCCCTTGCAATTTTCCAAAACCTTTTAGCTCTGGTTCTTTTTGCTGCCAGTTCGCAATGAATAGTGCCAACTAAACATGTCACCCACTATAGGCTGGCTGTATTGTCTTGTAACTTTTTTACTCCAAATAACATGACCATTGTTTCTAAACATGGCCACATTCACATTCTCAGGACACAGAGAGAATGTAGACAAATGATTTGCCAGAAGCCTCCTGTCCCCGGCTAGGCTAGTCCTGCTTCCATCGTGTGAGCCCAATTCCCCTTTCACGTATTATTTTAGTTCCTGTTTGTTGCTGTGAAGGGACACTTTGGCCAAGGGAACTCTTACAAAAGAAAGCATTTAATTTAGTTGGGGACTTGTTTACAGTTTCAGAGGCTTAGTCCATCATCAACATAACAAGAAGCATGGTACCAAACAGGCAGGCAATGGGCTAAGAGCATACATTCTGATCTACAGGCAGGCAGGCAGAGAGAGAGAGACACTGGGTCTGGCATGGACTTTCAAAACCACAAAGCCCCACTCCAGCAAAACACTTTCTCCAACAAGACCACATCTCCTAATCTTTCCAATCCTTCTCAACCAGTCCCACATACTGGTGATTAAGCATTCAAACATATGAGCCTGTGGTGGCCATTCTTATTCAAGCCACTGCTTCTGGCTATTTTCCAGGATTCTGGTCTTCTGAGATCCCACCACAATCATCCAGTGAGAGAGTATTCAGGGTTCTGGAGCTTTTCATAAAATCATCTCTAAATATTTTCAAAATCTCCCTATAAACTATAGGCTTCTATAATACATGTACAACTTCAGCCATGGCAATGAACTGACTCTTTGTACAAATTTTCCTTGCTAGTTATTTTCCTTGTGACAGTGACACAAATTCCAGGGAGAATGATGTGAAAGGTGGTAGGATTTACTGTAGCTCCCAATTCAGAAGTTTCAGCCAATGGATATTTGCCCTGGCATCCATGGGCATCATGGTATAAGCTGATTATGAGATTTTATTTCAGAAGAAGCAGAAGAAGCAAGAAAAGGTCAAGGCAAGGTATTCTTAAGGTTCCACACCCAGAGACATACATCCTTCAGCTGTGACCCATACCTATAAAGCTTAGAGAACCTCTAAAAATAGTGATATCACTTGGAAACCCAGAATTCAAAACAGAGTCTGAGAAGACGTTTGATTCTTAAACTATGTCAATAATACATGTACTTATTTGTCTACTTATTTTTGAATTTAAAATGTTCATTGTGTATTTGAATTGGTGAGGGGCAACTACAATTGTTCACACTCATAGCCAGACTTTCCAACCTATAACAACTTCTAGTTTCTCCTTTACATGATAGACTGTTTTGAAACAAAAGCAAGAATCCTTAAATAATTCATTTGCAAATGTTATTAGATGACTTTACAAGGACATTGGTTTCACTTTTTTAAAATGTCATATACTAAATTAGCATACTTATATAAACATTTTACTCATTATCAATCATCAAGGATTTAAAAGTTTCCTAACTGTGTCCTAAATTGAAAATTTTAAAGTGATTTTTAATGCAATTTAATATTTATTTAGTTCTACCTCTTGAGTTTCCAGATTACTTATTTAATAAGAATTCTCAAGACGGCTGACAGTGTTGAGTGATAAAGATCTGGGGGCCAAGCCTAAGGACCCATTTGCAAACCCTGAGACCCATGAGGCAGAAGGAAAGAACTGATTCCTGAAAGCTGTTTCTGAACCCCAGGTTCTCACCTTTGACTGTGCAGTGACATACAACAACTGTAACATTGCAAAAACAAAAAACAAAAAAAACTCCTTTGCATTGTATTTGGTTTCTTCTTTTAATGGTTTGTGTTGTTGTTTTGTTTAAACTGTGTGTGTATATGTGTGTGGGTGTGGTTGTGGGTGCACGCATATGTGAATATGGAGTGCTTGTGGAGTACAAAACTTGTGGAGTCAGAGGCATTGGATCCCTGCATACTGGAAGTGAGGGGCACTTGTGAGCTACCTGATGAGGGCATTGAAAATCAAACTCAAATCCAGTGAAAGTACTGGGTGTGTGTTTGGAATATTTATTTATTTATTTATTCATTTTTATACTAATTAAGCAAGTCCTCTTAACCTCCTGATTAAGTACCTCCTTTCCTTGTATTTGGTATGTGTAATAGAGTTTTCTGTAGCCTGCATATTACACATTATCCATATGTTAAATTTGACTGATTCAGCTATAGAATTATTTTATAGTTCTACCTATCACCCATGATTGATGAAAGTCATTGACTGCAAAGACACTTGTTCAAGAACAAGTTGGCCTTTCAACTTATTTTACTTATTATTTTGTTGTGAGTGTGTGTGTGAGAAAGTGCAAATTGGGAAAGATGAGGGGGCACATGTACGCCATGGCTTGTAGAGATTAAAGGACAGCTTTGTAGAGGGAGCTTTCTTCTTCCACCTTTTTATAAGTTTCCTAGACTGAACTCAATATCATCAGGCATGTGAGCAATCACCTTTACTTCCTGAGCCATCTTCCCAGCTCAAAACAAGTTTTTTGTGTTAGGATCAAGACTATGCTATTGAGATGATAGATAGAGTCCTCCAAGAGGAGGCACATAATCATCTCAGTGAACAGTTTTATTGTTATACAAACTGTCACTTTTGAGCAGAGACTGGGGATTATTTCACCAGAGTTTGGAAAGCAGCTAATGCTAGAATTGAATGTACCTCAGTTATTAGTTGTGAGATGATTGTAATGAGAAAATACACCTCACTGATGGTTACTTAATCTTATAGGAAGGAACACTGGAGATGGGAAGATGGCTCATTGTGTAAGAGTGCTTCCTGTGTCAGCAGGAGGGATTGAGTTTGGATCCTACCACTCTTGTAAAAAACTAGGTATGGCTGTGTACATACCTGCATGCAAGAACCATGAAGTCACAGAGACAGGAAGATGTCTGGAGCTAGCTAGCTACAGATTAAATAAATGCACTGTCTCAAAAGAGTAAGATGGAAAGTGTTAGAGAGAGACAGCAGATATTCTCCTCTGGCTTCTGCTTGTTCATGCACAACCATGTACATTTGCACATGCATGTATATAAACATCATTTATACATACACACATACACACAAGTTTAAAACTGTAAATAAATAAAAATAAAACGAAGGACAAAAGATTAATTTTATTAGTAGTAATTTTCAGAAATACATTTATTTCTGAATGAACTTCAAAAACCAATCTCCTAATCTTAGCATAGGTATGTACTGCGTACAAAAGTAGTTTTGCATTTAAGTCTACCACATACACATTTTTGACTACACAAAGTGTCCTTCTTTAACAGTATAAGAGTCATCTCAAGTCAGGGACATCGTTAAGAAACATAAAAATGGACTGGAAATCCTGCAGAAGAGGAGGAGTAAGGATTGTAGGAGCGAGAAGGGTGAAAGGCACCACAAGAAAACTCACAGAATCAACTGACCTGGGCTCAGAGAGGCTCAGAGAGACTGTGAATCAACAGTCAGGGACCCTGCATGGAACTGAACTAGGCATTCTGCATTTATATGACAGTTGTGTAGTTTGGTCCTCTTGTGGGACTCTTAACAGCAGGAACAGGGGCTGTCTGAGACACTTTTACTGACTTTTGGGACCCTACTCCTCATACTGGGTCACCTTGCCCAGCTTTAATGCATGGGGAGGTGCTTAGTCAATGGAAATTGATATGCCATATTTTGTTGATATTCATGGGAGACCTGTCCTTCCCTAAACAGAAAGAGATAAGGAATGGATTGGGCGGTGAGAACAAAGGGGGTGTTTTGTGGGGGACATACTGGAAGGAGGGGGGGTGAGAAACTGCTGCCCAGATGTTAAATAAATAAATAATCTATGTTTTTAAAAAAAGAAGCTTGAAAATGCCTTGCAGTTTAAAATGTTAAATGAAAGGAAAACCCACTTCCACAGAAATACTGTGTGCAGACGTTTGTTCCTAAGCTGTTCTTACTCACAGTTAATTGGTTTCCACACTATTTTGACATTTGCTTTGAATGTGTGGTATGACACAGAAAAGACATTGCTCCTCCTTGTCTATACTCTAAGACTTTTGGCTCTTTGGGGAGAACTTTGTGCTGCATATAAATTGTAGTATTTATTGATATGTCTTCAATAAAATATTTTGGAACCTGTAGTGGTTGAAAGACTCAAAATCATGATGATAGATGTTCTAATATAATAATTATCAATATCAATACAACTCATTCTAAAATTCTGCTTTCTAGTTTTTGTTCTATTCAACAAATTTCTAAGCATTTTCAAAATAATTGTAAACTGAAGGCATTTTTTTTAGTGTTTTCAAATTTTTGCACTACAACAGATACTAAGTTATCATTCTCCTGTCTTCTATTTATTGTTATTGTTTAACAGAAGTGAAATCAATGATTATTACATTTGGTCTTATAATCAGAGGGCTTATGACATTGTTATGGAATCATAACATTTAGCTTATCTTATAACATCAAACATCTCAAATCATGTCCAAATCCACCTTCCTCACATTTGCTCATTTTCCACTTCCACTTTCCCTAGATTTAAATGCATCAGCATCCACACTTGGTATGCATTTCACATATTTGGAGAAACAGTTTAAGCTGTAGCAAACTATATTTGCTATTTTATAACTATGTCATATGCAGACAGCGTTCTCAGGACTGAACTGTTCTGATTTATGGTCACAGTACTGGAGCTCTACTATTTGGCATCTTCCACCCGCACCGTGTCCATTGATAGTTTCCTGTTTAGGTTAATTATAAATTAGTTAGGGAAGTAAATACAGCCTCCAAGATGCAAACAGTGATAGTATCATCAGCTATGTTTTTTCATTATTACAAATTATGTTGAATTTTAAATGTCATGAAGCTAAATTAGAGTAAGATATCTCAAACCAAAATATTCTGGAGCAAGGGTGAGACACACATAAATATCAAACGGCATAATTACTTCCTGCATAATTAAATCACTGAACTTGAACCAACAGTAAATTTAAGTTATTTATTTTAAAATCAGTATTATGTGTATATTTTCATTACATAAATTTATGGGATAATGTGTCATAATTTGATACATGTGTACAATGTGTAATGATAACCGACAGGAGTTAATGCTCTTTTGTTCCTAAAGATTCGAAAATCTTTTTGATTAGCATGATAATTTTGCTATAATAATTCAAATGTTAGACTATTATATCATTTTTGACATTTTAGGGAAAAAGAAATTTGGAAGCCTCTAATATATCACCATTACTTTTGGAAATAGAAAACTCAAAGAAGATTTAATGTGTAAGATTTTCTTAAATTGCATACTCTTCAGCACAGTTGAGCTCATCTGCAGCATGTCACATTGTGCCTTAGGCATCCAGTGAAGTCTGCACATTGAACTCTGCCATCAGTAGAAACACACTAGCCATCCACCAGCTTCCCTTGTCATTTGCCAAAGCAAGAAGAGTTCTGTGGTCAGACTGTCAGGATTGATGCAGCTGTCGGGAGAACCCACCATGCAGTGACTATGTATTACTACTCTCTCGTATTCACTGAAAACATTTGTGTGGAAATCATGATGAGGGGTGAGCGAGACCCTTTATATTCCAGAATCATTTTAGAACTGCGTCAAGGTCATTACCTGCTTCTATGCCTAAAGCATATTGGCTACAAGTTGTAGAAAGAAAAACAAATCATGAATCACTGTTTTTATTTTGTCCTGTCTATCAAAACTATGAAAATGCTGCCTCACTCTGGAAGATGGACACTTACATTTTTTTTAACTGTAAAATATGTTTAATACAAAATGCATCATGATAATCAATGACTGCATTCTGGAAAGTAACATACAAAATCCCCAAGTGAGCTATCAATATCTACTAGGCCTAGATTAAAAAATAATAACATGTTCAAACAAAAAGGTTTACATGAGTGCTCATATCAATATGTCTGAAGATTTCCAGAAAACACAAATTACTCCAGTCCCAGCAAATTAATAAAGATACAAAGAAGGCAAAATTAATTCATGAAAAAGAATGTCATTCATCCATAAAATCAAGGAAGGATGACTGTATTTTACATGTGTAGACACTGGAATTATTATGCAAAAGATAAAATGCCAGATACAGAGTTCCTTAATATCTATACAGAAAGCATATTAATAGTTACCAAGTGCTGCTAAAAGAATCGTGGAACGTGATTCCATCATAACTCTGTTTTTATCCTCTCAGATAATCATATATGTTGGAATTAGAAGTACTAGTTATATAGCCGTGTGTGAATGCTCTCTTGCTATTGGCTTTTATGGTTTATGATGGTTAATTTTATGTTATCTGAATGAACCCTAAATACAAATAACTAATTGTGTGTGTGTATGTGTGTGTGTGTGTGTGTGTGTGTGTGTGTGTGTGTGTGTGTGT
>CABHPQ010166003.1:0-11959 GCA_902168405.1 Peromyscus aztecus
GCGCCTCCACCCACCGCCCGCCGCCCGCTGCGCTCTCTCGGCGCCGCCCCTCCGCCTCGGGCCCGGCGCTCGCACTCCCCCGGCCGGGATTTTCCCTCCCCCCTCCGCTCCCCTCCCCGCGCTCACGCGCGCTCTCCTTCTCTCCCAGGCTTCATTCACATTATTAGAGCGAAGGAAGCCGAGGGAAAGGTTGGTTCCTTGGAAGGACCCCGGGGAAGCCGCGTCTCCAGTCACTCCTCTTCCCAACCCCGGGGATTCTGCAATCTGTGGAATGGGAAGTGTGTTCCTTCCTCCTCCCGTGTGCCTGTACCTGGCTGTGAAGATCTAGGCATGGATGTAGAGTGAGATTCATATCAGGTTTCCAAAAGCCCCAGATATGGGTCACAGATCGGAGGCATTCTTTACAGGCTAAACCGGACACATCACCTCCATCCCAACCCAGGCAGCCTAGGGGTTCTGGCAGGTGCTGGGAAGCTCTGGACTTCGGAGGGGGATTGAGGATGTGACTCACCACAGTCACACTTCTGATGGTCCATGCTGGTAGAGGCAGGGACACCGCAACTGTATTAAAGCGGAGCAGCCTAATATTGCAGCCTCCAGCTGTTTCCCTCTCCTCTCAGCTCCTTCTTGGAACCTTTACTTTTTCTTTGGTTGGCTCTGCTTCAGCTTAACCGGCTTTTTCTCACCTCCCCTTAACAATGCTAGACTCTGCATCAGGACCGCTGGCCTCTTCACTTAATTGCCTTTGGTGTTGGCAGGGTCCCAAGCTGGATATACTCCTTTTTCCTCGGAGCCACTCCAAGCTCCTTTGTCAACATCCAGTCCCACTCTTCCCCCGCAGGAGGCCTGAAACCCGCACTGGGAGGCCCCTTGCTTCACACCCGTGTTCTTGTTGCATCCTTGAGGGATGTCCTGTGGGGTGCTGTCCTGAACCCCTGGAAATTGAAAGAGGTATATGGAAGGCTGCTGCCCTTACAGTTTTATTCTCTGTAGTACCTTCCCAGCACTCCTCAGAGAATGTTAATGACCCCAAGCTGGAAGCGCTGTTCCTCCTCTGAGAGTGTGAGCTCCCCCCCCCCCCCGCCCCCCGCATGTATGGTAAATAGTAGCAATGTGCAAATGTTTGCCCCGGGAGAGTTATCTTTTGTTGGGGGATAGGAATACAAATAAATAAATAGAAAAAAAAACCCGATAAAGCTTGAGGACCAGGTTGGTTACCCTCATCAGCATTGCTGGCCCTTTCTTCTGCCTTTGGGGTTGTCTGTTCTGCCTTCCAAAGTTTCAAAGGACAAGGGCCACTGCTTTTCCTTCCCTTTCAAAAATGTACTGTCACCTAGTCTGGTATCCTGCACACAGCGGGTGCCTGATATATGGCTGAATGGACCGGAAGGCATGTGAACGAGGCTCAGAACGAGGCTGTCTCCAATAGCCTCCACGATGAACTCAAGGTTCCGTGTTCTGAGAGAGGCGATTTTTTTGTTTGTTTGTTTTTTCGAGATAGGGTTTCTCTGTGTAGCTTTGGAGCCTGTCCTGGAACTCACTCTGTAGCCCAAGCTGGCCTCGAACTCACAGAGATCCGCCTGGCTCTGCCACCCGAGTGCTGGGATTAAAGACTGCGCCACCACCGCCTGGCGATTTTCAGTCTTGTCTTTGGGAACAAATCTTTGTTTCAACAGAACCTCAACACAAATTAACCTGGTCTCCCACCTTGTCGTGAAGAACTACCGCTCTCTGAGCAAATGAGGTACGGAGTGTCCCCACACCCCCACACTACACCCCGCAGCTACAAGCACCTCTGTGGTGCTAGAGTTCCATGACACAAGGTGTTCGCTAGCTGCTGGGTTACACGGAGGCATCCTCGGCCGGCCATTCTGCTCAGAGCCTTCCTCCAGGTCCTTGGAAGAAACCAATGGAGTGGCCTGATTGATCTCGAGGGGTGGGGTGGAGAGGAATAGATTTCCCCATATCCCTTCTTAGGTAGCTATGAGATGATAACCTCTCCTCCAAGCAAGCAATCCTGAAATCCCACAGGAGATGGGACAGAAGTCTTTGGTCCCAGGATGCAAGTTTGGACCAGCTTTTACACTACACCCACAGAGGAACATGGAGAGTGTGGGAGAGATTTGAGATGGAACCTGGGCCTAAGATCATTACCATCTGGAGTACTGAGCAGACTGATCTGGACAAGCCACACCCACCTGGGAGAAAGCTGCCTCTCCAGTCTGCCTTTCAGAGTTGATTTGAGGGTCTCAGAAATAGCTTTGGACACCCATGCACTGGGCAGCCATTTGCAGGATGAGCGGCAAATGCCAGTTCTACCTTTCTTGGAGACAGGGATCGGGATGTGCTATGGGAACCTACAGGACATTCTGTGAATTTTCACAACCACCTCCCCAGAACAACTGGACAGTAAAGACAAAGAGAAGCGGAGGAGCTTGCTTAAGCTCTCACACTAGAAGGCAGTGGGTTAGAATCTTGCTCAGGTCCTGGGATTTCAAGGATAGAATTCTCAAGGATCATCCACCAGCCTGCTTGCCATAGTCAAGTTCTACCTGGCTGTGTTGTTATTTCTTGTTATGTCGGGAGGACCCTAATGAGGGTTTGATGGTTTACCTGTCTGTCGGTGGACACCCAGCCTGCAGCCACGCTTGGACTTGAGCTCATGTGGATGTAGACCGTGGAGTCAAATAAGGACTTGACCACCGGCAAGGAAGCTGGAGCAAACTCAAGGCTGTCCGAGGCCATTCATCATGCCTGGGTGAGCACAATTGAAATCTGGAAATTTCTGCTCAGCTAGATTTGAGACTTCTAAATGGCAGAGTTTTGCTGCCTGGGGACCCTAGAGTTTTCAGCATCTCCTGGGTTGCTTCCAGACCTGAGAGAAAGATGTATCCACCCCTTGCTTGGGAGAAGATTCTGGACCAGTCTTATTCCAAAGAGATATGACCCTTCTTCCAGGGAACCACCCAGGACAAATTGTACAACTAATTACATATTTTATTGCCTCCCTCTATGGTCAAAAAGATGGGGCACGAGACTATCAGTTAAAGGGGTTCTCTAGAACCATCCCCCCAATTCCCAGTGGTTCCTTCCTCATTGGTTCTTTCTGATAATTGCCTTCAATCTTTACTTTAACAAGCTGTGAAGGTGAGGCCATCATGAGTGAAATTTTCAGTCTCAGGTCCAGGGTGGGGCAGCCACACCAGGCAGTTAGTGGGGAGGGAGAGGAATACAGTTCTAGGCGGCTCATACTGCATAACACCCATGTCAGAGCATGCGTGTCAAAGTGGCTGGTCCGGCAGAGCAGGCTACCTCTGCAGCTGGAGGAGGAGGAAGAGAGGCCCCCTCCCACCAGGGATGCAGCCACTGTGGGCGGGGGTCTCTCCGAAAGCCTTTATTGGGAGCTTTCTTCCCCTTTGTCCCCCCAAAAGAGCGACCTTTATGTGGCAACGTTTTGTGATATCTCTTTTCTATGCTCAAAGCAGATGGTTGTTGCGATTTGAGGAGGCTTAGCTGGGGGGATCTGAGGGAGCCCGGGCAGCGTCTCAGGCACCTAGGCAGAAAGAATGATTCTGAGTTTTCATAGGCAAAGGTTGGGGATGAGTCTCGGAATGTTCCAGGGCTTGACTGGGGGTGGAGGAGGCTTATCTGCTTGGAGGCTGCTTAGCATCCAGAAGAATGCCCCCTCCATCAGATTATGCAAAGTTGAAAAAAATGACTTTCTATTCTTCCTTCTTTCAGAAGGTTCCTCCGAGGGAGAGCGAAGATCAGAAAATGCCGCATGGCTTTGTGGATTCAAGTTTATTCCATTTCATTTGCTTATCTCTGAGATCCCATTTGAGCTGGATACATAGCTTTCTTTTTCATCTCCACCTCAATAAGCTAGAAGCCCCAGAGGCAGTCCCCCATACCCCGCAGTATAATGGGAAGGGAAGCCGCATTTAGTGGGCGCCTTTTGGGTGAGGGTCACTTTATGGCCTCATGTAAGTTCATCATGGTATCAATCCTAGAAGGTGGATGTCTTTACCCACATTTTGTAAACAATGCATGGGTGGATAAACAGTAAACCAGGAGGTAGGATTTGAACACAGCTCTCTGGAGCACAGCCAGGCTCTGATAATTACTACATTGTACCCCACTTCTCAGGGGGTGCTAAATCCACTCTGCCTACCCTGGCCACTCCTCCACTTCTCATTCACCTATACAGTTAGATGAAATCAACTTCAAAGCACTATTGAAGTCGCATGGGGGTGGAGTCTAGGACTTCTATTGATTTCTTCCCCTTGCTTCAGAGAGGGTAGCTGTGGGTTGGGACTGAGGGCAAGTGCTAGAAGCCTCTGGTCTTAGGAGCTCATCTTCTTCTTCCTAGGACCTTCCCTAGGTGCTAGCCAGAGCAGAAAAAAGAGGCTCAGCTCTGTAATATAAGAGCCCTGTGGCTCCCCCACCAGACAGTGCCGGCCTCTGGCTGCTGCTGGTCTCCTGGGTATTGCCCGTGGGAGGAAAACCCAGCACACTGCTGTCGGTGTTAAATAGTGAACCAATGAACTGTGAGTGAAGTCCCCGTGGGCTTCTTCGAGACCAGCGTGCTTTCAAAGGGAATCACATTAGGGGCTATGCTGGGTGAGCTCCCTAGCAGGAGAGTGTTCCGGTTCCAGCGCCGCTGATGAGCGTATTGATATGAAGGGCCAGCTTGACCAAAGCTTCCAGCCCAGCACGCTGGAGAGTGAAATGGTTATTCTGAGAACATTCTTTTCAAAAACACTCAACAGGACAAACAGGCCAGAGGTTCCTTTGTCCTCAGCTAGCCTCTGAAACTAAGCTGACTCTTAAAGTTGGAGATAACTCCAAGGAAAAATGGGTAGGCACTGAGCGACAGGAAGCCTTTGAACACTGGGCATGAGCGGCCGGTGGGGAGGGTGGCCAGTGAAGGCACATTCCTCAGCTAATGCGTGTGGTTGGTGCTTTTACCGAGCACAGCTTTAATTCCTAAAATATAACAGCCCTGTGAAGGAGCTGGGAGAGAGGGCAGTGCCTCGTGCAAGACTCTGCTGCCAAGTGCCAGCTGCTGCGAGAGGTTGGTTCTGGGGGAAGGTCCAGTCCCCTGGCCTCCTGAACCACGCCTGCTTTTTCATCTCCTGCCTCCCACAGCTCTCAGCTGCCTGCTGGGGCTGGAGGTGGGCGCCCCTTGGCCCTCTGGGAGCCATCTTGCTGTGGAGTGGGAGGGCTTGCTTTATGTTACAGGCGTCTTTCTGAATCACGCATGTCAGCAGAACGCTTGCGCTCTCTCCTCTCCATCTGCTCTCCCTACCCACTTGGTCATTGAGAAGCCCTGAGTCTCTCATGCTCGTCTCTCTCTGAGTGGAAAAGGAAAGTCATCCGATTCATGCTAACCTGGGGCTTCTAGTCATGCTTTGTCACCTGCACTGTGTGGCCTTGGACTAGTGGCTGAACCACTCTGGTAAAATGGGACCCAAGTACCTGTCTTGGGTGGCTGTGTGGAACAGAGGCCAGGGGAAGCAGAAATGCTAATTAATAGTGTTTAGTAAGCACTGCCAATAGTCTAGATGCTTGGCCTCATGTTGACTCACCATGTTCCCAATTCTTCAAGGTAGGCACTATTATAACCTCATTTTACCAAAGTGATAACGAGGGTCTGAAGCAAGTAAATGACTTGCCAAGGATGCTGTGATTTTTGAGACTCAGCAGTCTGGCCTTAGAGCCCACACTTACCATTTCAACTTAAATATATACTGAACGAACAGTTATTATCTTGTTTGCTAATACCTCTTAACAATTAGGCTTAAGTACTCAGCTTCCTCTTCTACCAAAAACCAGGGGCATTGCCAGACCCAAGCATCCTTTGCAACACAAGCCTATTAATTAACCCAGGCTAGAAATGTTGGTTGTCATCAATGAATCCTTCTCTGTGGTCCATATTGTCTCCTGGGAACCTATGAATGGATACATATATCCTGGGTGACAGGCACACCGTTAAAGTCATTGTTTTCAGTCACTAAAACACTCTTGGAACTCTTCCCCCAATCCAGAAGGCTGTGGCAACGCATGGCACGGGAGAAGAGAAGCGTGAGTTACATCCCACCTCATGGACTCATGAAGAACTTTATCTCCCAGCCATGAATGACATGGTAACAGCTGTGTGTAGACAGCTATTGTGAGATCTGGAGATGAGGTATGAGAGGTCTCCAGAGCAAAGGTCAGCAGTTAGGTGTTTGCCTGACCCAGACAGAGTTTCCTGACGTTAGCTCATCACATGGTAGATGCTTGTAACGAGAACCAGTATTTCCTGCTAGGCACGGTGGAGTACTCTAGTAAGCCCAAAACTCAGGAGCTGAGACAGGGGGATTGTGGCAAGTTTGAGGCCCAGTTAGGCTTTATAATGGATTTTGTGCCAGCCTGGTGTACAGCGTGAGATGGTCTCAAAAACAAAAACAAAACAAAACAAAAAAACCAAAACCAAAACCTAAACAAAACAAAACAAAACAAAACAAAACACCGCACCAAACAATTGAGCAGGGGAGATAGATGGCTCAGTGAGTGATTGTTGTGAAAGCATGAAGACTTGAGTTCAGATCCCTAGAACGCAAGTAAAAGCCAGGCATGGTGGTGAGCATGGTGGTGGGCATGGTGGTGGGCATGGTGGTGGGCATGGTGGTGGGCATGGTGGTAGGCATCTATGACCCTTGTGCTTGGAGGCAGAGACAAGAAGATCCCGGGGAGATGCTACCGAGGCAGTCTATCAAAAACAGGCTTCAGGATCATTGAGACCCTCTCTCAAAAAGAAAAAAAAAAGTAGAGAAGTAATTGAAGAAGAGATGCTGAGTCAACCTCTACCCCCACCCTCCTCCCCATGCAAGCCAGCACGCAGCATCGCTAGGGTCGTCTCCAGTGTGTCTGTTCAGAAGCACCTGCCCACTGGCGTGATGGCTGTGTGTCTCAGCCTCACCCCACCTTGGCTCACAGCAGCCAGAGTTCTTAGACACTACAGTGTGTCTCTGCTCCTGTTGGATTCCCTGCCATCCTGGAAAGCAATTGGCTACCTGGATTGACAGTTTAGATGCTCCAGGTCACTTGAGATTCCAAGAAAAATGCTCTTGGGTTTTGTTTCTGAAGGGAGTATTGTCACTTTGTGGGTAGTACTGCCCAGCAAGCACAGTGACTCCTACAGTGTCTGTGCACAGACCTGGGGCCCCATAGGAGTTCTGTGGGTAGGAGAGGTGACCCACCTGTAATAACATCTTGTGATTTACCAGAACCAGGTGTGACTGTTCCCACTGACCTGGCCAGCCATTCCAGACTCCTCTGAATATGCCACAAATAACCTCTTGTCCCAGAAGCTGGGGTGCCAATAGAACTTGATCAGCCCAGCAGATGTTTCTGTGGGTCAGGCCCCTCATCATGGGAAAGGCAGTACTAACCCCACTTACTAGATGCTGCTGCTGAGGCTTCCAGAGGGCCAGGTTCTCGGAGAAAGAGTTTGGTTTTCGACTGAGTCTATCATGGGCATGCGCAATCTGTCTCAGTCTCTTGATAATTGACAGGGACTAGAATGCTGGGGGCTTTCAGAATTAACGTGATTCGCTGAGTCTTCGGGCAAGCAGATAGGGTAGCTGTCTGGCTGCAGGAGAACTGGGGGATTTTGCAAGGCTCTGCTTTATCCTTGCTATACAGCTGGCTCCTGGGTGGAACATGCTTTCCTGCTACCGTATTTTGTGCCTGTCCCCTACCTTGCATGCAGGGAAAGCTCCCAGGCATAGGAGACCCTGGGAATCTAGACCCAGTCAGCATGTTCTTTACCAATCTCCCCCATTAGGATTGTCACCAAAGACCCTGGAAACAGGTCATTGGAAACACAGTCACTACCCTGGTGGTTTTCCTGGAAGAGTGGGGACTTTCACATCAAAGTAGTGAGGGACAGGAAAGGGCGCTCACAAGTGTCCTGAGTCCTGGCTGGCACAGGGTGTTAGGACTGTGGAATGTCAAGTTCCAGACATTTTGTTCTCTTGAGTTGTTCCAGTGCCCTCCACCAGGGCATCCCAGAACCAGGGAACCCACACTGAAGCTGTGGGGCTACCAGCCTACCATTTCCCCTGTTCTGCCTCGGCCAGTCCTCAGGGAAGGCCCCAATGCATGTGCCAAGAGAGGCAGCTGCTGCTTTGGGGAAAATACCTTCTGGAGTTTGTTGTCTGAACCCTCCCAGCTGACGCCCACAGGGGAGAAGACGTGCCAGGATAAATGGGAAATCTCCTCATAAATATTTGAAAAGAAAAAAAAAAGACAGAAAGGAAATGGGGGGATAAAGGACAAAACCCCTAAGTCCCAGTGTTAGGGAACTGCAGTGATTGCTCCGAACAGATGGAGGAAGCCAGTTGCAATGTTCATCATTCTGGAGAGCGATTTCAGCAAGAGCGCCTTTCTCGATCCTCAGTGGGAGCCCTGAGTCTCCATGCTTGGTTCCTGGAGCTTTGGGTATCAGGCATGATCTGTCTACTCCTGCGGACCCCCCCCTCCAGAAGTGAGGACAGGCCTGCCAGAACCCAGTGATAGGAGCCATGGAAGCAAGCATGGATGAAGAGCTAGCTGACATGTCAGGGAGGGGCTGCTCTTTCTTTATTCTTACTGAAAAAAAAATTGCTTCTTTAACTCAATTGCCTTGAGACATCCTGACAAGTAGAGCATAGAGAAAAGTGGCTTTTAGGGGAGCCCTTGAGGGATGAGCAAAGAGGCCCCAGGAGACTGAAGCGCTAGACAGGGCTAGCAAAAGACAGCAGTATGCCCCAGGTCAGATGGCTGGGTATGGGTAGAACACCTCTTGCTCAAGAGTTTGTCTAAAGGGAGATTGGGGAACCATAATGCTGGGGTACCAGGTACCCCAATGAGAAGGAGGTCTTGTCAAAGAAACTCCACACCCACAGCGAGTGCCTTAGCCTTACCCATGACATTCCAGATCTGGTCAAACCCCTGGGTATCCCTGGAAACCCAGCTGGTATCTTTGCATGGTGGGTTCTGGCCTTTTGGTCTCTCACACATTCTGGCTGGTCCTGCTGTAATGTCACTTACCTGGTCCCTATCCATCTTGGGGTCAGGACACACAGACTCCTTGTGGGACAGAGACAGCAGTCAGAGGCTGCAACAGCGGCAGCCTCTGTAGGAGACAGACAGACCCCCGTGGACATCGGCCTCAGGTAGGGAGACGCTGTATTCCTAAATCTAGGTGTAACTTGGAAATGCAGGTGTGTACTCTGTAGACCTGTGCCTCGGGACGTCTTTGCCCAAGTGGATAATCAGGCTTCCCTCCACATCTTCAGCAGCTCGTAGCAGATCCTGTCTGGGATTGGTGCCCTCAAGATGGAGGGAGAATTCAGCACTGGCTGTCCAAGTTGAGAGGTGTCTACCTAGAGCCGAGATGTGTATAAAGTGTCTGACTCCAGTGTTGGAGGTCACATTGGCCTTGGCCAAGATGCGTTTTAATCATCATCTCCCATGGGCTTTCCTCCTCCAGGAGGTTGGAAACCACCATAGCTTCTGGAAGATGTGGGGATGGCCATGCAGGAGGTCTGGAGGAATGGAGGATCTGGAGGCTGTGCAGGGAGCCTCGCCTGGGAGATGGTCCCTTTGCTCTTCTTCATCTTGGGAGGAAAACACAGAGGCAGCTCTGGTTATGGGGCTAGATCCATGTTCACCTTTGGAATGCTTCACCTGCTTTAAGTGTGGCTCCCCTCTTCTCCAGTGTATCCATCATGGGTTCTGCCTGGAACTCCTCACTGTGGAATTACAGCTGACATAAGAAACTGTGGGTGACACAAACACCCTGCAGAAGACTGGGTGGAAAGCCAGAATTTATTTTCTAAATTACCCTTGGTTCTTCTCTTGACCAATGAGCCAGCCTGGAGCTTACAAGTACCTGGCTCTGGGTTACTCCCCCTATGAGTAGGGGGTTATGGGTTTCAGTCCAATCATCCTCTCATTTGATGGACTGACTATCTCAAAACATAAGCCCAAGTCCAAATTCCAGAATCTGCAAATGTGAGCTCATTTAGGGAAAAAGGTCTTTACAGATAGAAACAAATTTAGGATCCTGAAGTCATCCCGAACCAAGGGATGCTTGAGGTCAGTGTCCTCATGGAAAGGAGGGCTGGGGAGGTAGAATGGATGCATAGTGGGGCATGCCTGTCATCCCAGCCCTGGGAAGGGTGAGACAGGGGCATCCTAGAGACTGCTGCCTGGCCAGTGCAGCTTGATCAATGAGTTCCTGTGAGAGATTCTGTCTCAGAAACAAAGGTGGACTGCTCCTGAGGACTGACATTCAAGACTGATCTTTGGCCTACACACACACACCGCAAATCAAGAACAAACATATGATTCAAGAAGGGAAGTGGAAGGGAGGAGATGTAGAGAGGAGCGATGTGAAGACAGACTGGTGTTACGACCCAAGTCCCACCAAGGACTGCCAGCAGCCAGTCATGCTGGGACAAGGTATGGAGTGCACTTTCTCTAAGAACACCTTGATCTCAGGCTTTTGACCTCCGGAATGCAGAGAGAGTTAGTCTGGGTTAGTTTTAGGTTAGTGATTGCTTCTTGTGGTAGCCCCAGGATTCTCGGGTACCAGGGCCCAGATGCTGCCAACCAGGACAAAGTTGTAAACTAAGGACATGTGATCCCCAGCTCTAATGGAACTTCCCATTCATTTGGAAGGGGACAGACCCGACTGTATGACACTAGAGAGGTGTCTAAGGACTCAGGCCACACAGAGTCTCTCTCCTTTTGTAAACTGACTCCTTCAGTTTTTCCATCTCGGTAATATGCAGCCGTCAGCTCATTGCTCAGGCCGCAAGCCCATCAGTCACCTCTACATTCCCGTGTCTCCTAACCTCCCATTGATTCTGCCAGTCTCCCACATAGGGTACATTTAGAAGCTTTCCGTGTCCCTCGCTCTGACGCCTCACCTGGCTAAGCCAATGCCATCTGTCCTGTGGATGACGAGAAGACCCTCAAGCTAATTTGCCTCCTGGTTCATGCTGGCTCTTCAGTGTCCCTGTCCCTCCATGACCCGTCTTGCAGGTCCAGTTATTTGTGGGTCTCTAGCCGAGAAACACCTGAAAGAATCATGGGGAGGGAAGGGAATGAAGCCAGGCACATATAATGAATGATAAGAGTCAGTCTGAGTCGTGTCAAGGCTTTGAGGTTTTATACAGTGTTTTAGGTAGGGAGGGGCAGAGGAGAGTGGAAAATTTTCAGAAGAAGTCAGAGTGGTCGGGGGGAGGTGAAGTCTCTTTGGTTCCCAGGCTCTGCAGCTGGCTGATTACTGTTCAAGGCTATATCTAAAAAGTATACTTCTTAGTTGGGCCAAGGTCGTCCTGTTTCTGCAGGATGTGCAGTTTGGCCAAGGGTGTCTGGTTTTGCCAGACTCTAAACTCTAGGCAGAAACACAAAACATAACTATCTTAAGTCAGACAGTCCTAGGTCAGTCTCTAACACCTCCACAGGGAATATGTGTGAGTCTCACTGGTGGATGCTCAGTGAGATCCCATTGGAGCTTTTCATGTGCTCAGCATCAGCACCAATGCCTACCCTGGTCACTTGTTCTGCTCCATTCTCAGATTTCTCCTCCCTAAGAAACTACCCTCCTGTCCTAGCGGCCACCTTCCCTTCCTCCAAATTTCCCCAACTTTGAGCTTTTACAACTCAGAGAAGTCACAGTATAGCTCTGGGCACATCTGTAAAGTTCCTCCTTTGCTCTTTATTTCACATGACCTCAGAGAGACCTTTCCAGATTCCCCAGTCTAGTTAATGGTTTCAGCTGTTTTCACGCCCCATTCCTTTCCTTTTGTCTTCCTTTCTTCCTTCTTTCCTTCCTTCCATCCTTTCTTTCTTTCTTTCTTCTTTCTTCCTTCCTTCCTTCCTTCCTTCCTTCCTTCCTTCCTTCCTTCCTTCCTTCCTT
>CABHPQ010166003.1:11969-43850 GCA_902168405.1 Peromyscus aztecus
CTTCCTTCCTTCCTTCCTTCCTTCCTTCCTTCCTTCCTTCCTTCCTTTATTTTTTTAAAGACAGAATCTCATTATATAGTTTTGGTTGGCCTGGAACTCAGTATTTGGACAAGGCTGGCCTTGATTTCATGGCAAGCTGCCTGCCTCTGTCTTCCCGATGATGGTATTAAAGGCATGTACCATCATCATGCCTGGTTTCTTCCTTTTCCTTAGCTCAAGAAATAATATAAGGACTGTAATGCTGGGGATGGAACCTAGAACCTGTGCATCTGAGGTAAGTACTCTGCCACAGAGTCTCAGCCATAGCCCATGGCCAACCTGTCTGATGCCTATCTTCCCACTTGCAGCCGATGGGCACCGTATTAGCTTCTGGTCTCCCACCCAACCCACAGGTCCTCAAATAGAAAAGCACAACACACATTTGCTGAAAAAATTAAATGAAGTTATTTCCTGAGCTATATGAGGGCAGAGGAGTAAAGAAGAAAAGCCAACAGTTGTATGGTGAGCTTCCCGGTTCCCAGATCTTACAAGTTCGATATTGCATGGGTAACAGACTCAGCAGTGTTATTACTTCGGTTTCCTCTCTCCTCAGAAAGCTGTGTTCTTAAAGTTGATTCCCCCTCCTTGAGTAAATATATATAGTCGCTCTCAGGGCCAGAAAAGGGGGAGGGCCCACACACTTCATGCAGGGTGAGCAGGTGCCCAGAAGGAAAGTGTTCCTGAGAAAAGTGGTTAAAATGCACTCTCAGAAGAAATGGGTTGCTGTAGCAACCACCCTTGTTCTCCCTCAGAAGAAAGACAGAAGGAAGAGGAGGTCAGAAAGTCAGCTGACTGTCCTAGGTGACAGAACCGTAGGACAAGGCTGTGGAATGTCCCCTTACCAGGGTAAGATGGCACTTGGCTTGCTCTCCTGGGCAGTGGACACCTACCTGATCCGATTAGTCTTTTCCATTGCTTTTGGGCTAGCTCATGCAGGTGGTGGAGGGGTTAAGGCTGCTGGACCATGCCTCTTGGATCTTTTCAAAGTCACATGCCAGCTTCCCCAATAAAGGCTCCCAGGAACGTGGTCTTTAGGAAGACCCTATGTTGGGTCCTTGACTAAAGAGGGATCGCCTCTTAAACCTGCAGGCAATGCAGATTTGTGTCTATAAATGGCTTCCTAGAGGAGAAGCCACCCACCTGTGCTAGGAGAGTTCACCAAAGGTATCAGAGTGGGGAGCTGACTCTCCAAGGTGGCTTTCCATTGTGCAATCAGAGCTCCTGGGGCACAGTCACCAGGCAACCTGTGTATATGGGAAAAGGGGGGCAGCGGGCCCAGGTGTGGCTGAAGTACACGATGAATATGCTATCCACCCCAGCTTGTCTCCCCGGCCCCCTAGCAGCTGACCTGTTGAGGGCTACTTTTCATAATGGCCAAAAGGTCCATGACCTTTGTAGGTTCACTCCAATCCTCCATCTCTGCAGGATGCATGTGCTGAACCCTCTCTGTGGCAGACAGAATAATGGGTCTCCAAAGACACTTACATCCTAATCCCTAGAGCCCATGATGGCTATGCCACATGATCAAGGGACATGAGTGAGGCAGATGGAGACTGCTTCTCAGCCTGGATAGCTCATGGCAGGGGTCAGCTTGATTAGGTCAGTTTACTCCTCACTCTGACACCTTTGGTGAACTCCTTATGTGCATGAGCATTTTGTCTGCCTGACTGTATGTGTACTCTGTGCATGCCTAGTACTGGAGGAGGCTGGAAGAAGACACTAGATCCCTTGGTTCTGGAGTTCTAGTCAGTTGTCTGCCACCATGTAGGTGCTGGGAACTAAACCCTCATCCTTTGCAAGAGCATCAAGTGCTCTGAACCCCTGATCCATCTCTCCAGCTCTTCAGTGATATACTTTCTAATAAATTAGTAAGCCTGTTTCTATGAGTCTTGTGAGACATCCTAGTAAATCTGGATGTAGAAGCCCCAAATTACACCATAGGCCAGGGGCACAGGCTGGACAACCTTGGACTTTCAGCAGACACAGGAAGTGGTGGACATTCTTGGGGATGGACCCCTCCTGCGTAGGATCTGATGCTAATCCCAGTTAAATAGGGTCAGAACTAAATGCACTAAGGATATCCAGCTGGTGTCTTCTGTAGAATTCCAGGGCTGCTGGCAGAGTAATCCCCCACATAGTTCTTGGTGACCACAGATCTCAGAGGTCCTTGATGCTGTGAGACTCTAGGAGAAACTGGGTTGTTTACTGCTGTTTTCTGGGTTGGACACAAAGGGTTAGCTTATGGAAAGAGTGTCTGGAAAGTGATATGGGGTGTGTGCCCTGAGGCCTGGTGTATAGCCAAGAGGTGTTAGATTGGAAAGGCAGTCTCATGGGGGAGCAGCCTTGGGGCACCATGGGCTGCCTTCGGCTTGGCTGACCTGCTGGAATCTCACCCAGAGCCGTGGGGAACCTCTGAAGGATTTCTAGCTAGGAACTGACATGTTTTGATCAGCCTGACTGGAGATGTCAGCCAGAAGTTGAGCATGTCAAAGATGATGGAGCCCAGTGGATCAAAATAAAGGCTTACTAAAGCTCTGAGCTGAGAGGGTTCAGCTTGCTGGGGAGAGGTGAGGGGGCCACACACTTGGCCTTTCTCTTGAGGGTCCTTTCTTCACCTCCCACTGGCTCTTCATGCCAGTCAAGGTCTCCTAGGTACTGTTTGACCTGCTTCAGAGAAATTGCCAGAACTCCACAGACTGATCCTGTTGCCTCCATCCTGTGTCTTTCCTCTTCTTTAAGGGATGGGCACCAAGGAAAGAAGACAGACGGAGAACAAAGTTGTCGTCCCAGATGGGAGTGTGGGGCCCATCATCCTTCTGTAAATTAAATGTAAACTGTAAAAACTGATTATTTAAGGGATAATTGCCATTATTTTCTAATGGGAAAAGGCATGGTGAATGCTGTGATGGATTGCTGTGGCTGAGTGATGAGAGGCGATTAATTAATTTTGGGACATCAGCTGTGAAACCAAACTTCGCCTCAGGCCATGCCATGCTGTTGCCAGCTCTTTGTGGCCTGGCTTCAGGTGCTGGGATCTATCCACAGGATGGTAGGTAAGTGGAAGGTTAGAGGGGACCAGGGTCTGCGCTGTGGTCAGGAAGGTCAAGGTCCAGTTGAGACACTTAGGGACCTCCTATTCCTGCCCGTCCTCCTGAGCAAGCTCCACTGTCCTCAGTTCTGGGTGTTACCTTGTCCCTCCTGTCCCAGTAGTCACAGTGACCATCACATTTTATTTACAGCGTACTCCACCCTGCACTGAGACATGCTTTCTCTCAGTGCCTTCAAAAACCCAGTTTCCCATTGCACAGACGTGAAGCCTGAGGTCCAGGGGGAGCTAGCCGTTTCCCAGGCACCCATGAGTGACAGAGTCAGGATTAATCCAAGGCCTGGGAACTGAGGAGATGGCTTCATTGGCAAATCGCTTGCAGCACAAGTATGAAGACTCTTCTTCAAGTTCAACATCCATAAAGAAAAAAAAAAAAGCCAGGCAGCGGTGGCACGCATTGTAATCCCAATGCTGGCAAAGCAGGGATAGGCAGAGCCCTGGAGCTCACTGACCTGAGCCAGCCTAGCCTACTCGGGGAGCCCCAGGCTATTAAGAGACTCTGTCTCAAAACTAAAATAAAATTTAGTTTAAAAAATGACAGCACCATGCTGGGCAGCAATGGAACACACCTTTAGTCCCAGCACTTGGGAGGCAGAGCCAGGTGGATCTCTGTGAGTTCGAGCCCAGCCTGGTCTACAAACTGAGATCCAGGACAGGCACCAAAACTACACAAAAAACCTCTCTTGAAAAAACAAAAACAACAACAAAATGACAGCACCTTAGGTATGACACTGGAGGTTGTTTTCTGACCTGTATACACACACACACACACACACACACACACACATATGGGCACACATACATACACACCCATACACACACACACACACACATACACTATGGGTACACACACCCACACATAAACATGCACACCCACAGGCACCAAACAAACCCATGGAGAGCCCATCATTCCTGCCTACCACAGATCACCCAGGCTCTGCCCTGGAGTCCCCAAGGTTCTCCTCTGACAAGCTCTAGACGGGGTGGCGCCAACTAGTAGGGGCTGTTTCTAGCTTGGTGTGGCTACTTTTAGTGGCAGCATCTCCCAGTTACCTTTAGAGTGTCTGTCTCCCAGTTACACTGACTTCACACATCTCAGATGGCTGAGAAACTGAACTTCAAACAGACAAAAGGACTGTCCCCATCAGACCTCCTCTACTGTCTCTACCTGCTCCATATACACACTCATTTTCATCCTCAATGCCAAGCCAGTAAAGCACAAATGTCCTTGCACCAGAAGCCTGGACCTGCCCTTGTCCCAGCTGCAGACACAGCGTGAGTCACTTATAGGACTTTGAGCTAAACTTGGAGTCAAAGCCCCCATGTGCCCCCTGGAGTATCAAGCAAGTAGGGGGACGATTCTATATGACTTGTGTACAGACCAGGGAACTCCAGAGAAGGAGGTCATGATCTGGTCTAGGGAGCCAAGATGCTTCCCAGAGTAGCAGCCATTTACTAAAACTCTCATAATGGTGATAAAAAGCATGGGAGAAGCTTCTGGACTAAGAACACACTGCATCCATGCAGCTGCCAGCTTTAGGGAGTAGGAAGGGACAGATAGGAACCTTGTTTCTGTGTCTGCAGAGTGTTGGGAGGGGACAGCCAAGCCTCATCAGAGAGAACTAAGGGTTTAAGTGGCAAGGTGTCCCTGTCCTTTCTCGGAAGCCAGTGTGTGTCACGGAAGTGATTTAAAAGGAAGAGATGGGGCTGGGGGTGTGACACAGTTGACAGAGTGTTTACTTGGCACACCCAGCATCACATAAACTAGGTGTGGTAGCACATGCTTGCAGTTCTAGCACTTAGGAAATAGAAGCAGAAGTATTAGGGGTTCGAGGTCATTCTCAATTGTGTAGTAGGTTCTTCAAGACTAGCCTGGGATACATGAGACCCTCTCCTTTGAAAGAAAAAAAGTCAAGAGCAAGGAACTGAGGGATGTGGCTGGATCTCTTTTCAAGAAGCAGTGGGTGTGTGAAGCAAAGTTCCAACGGCCTCTGAGGGGAGGCTGGGAACGAGGGCTAGAGAAAGTGCTGCTGGGCCCAGAGCAGAGGCTGGGAGGGAGGTGGTGATGGGAGCTTTTCTCTGATGTAGGCGTCCATGAGAGCCAAACTAGAGAGGAGATGAGATGGAGCAATCACTCACACCGCAGGGCCGGCCATGTGCCTTTCACAATCAGCCACGACCCTTTATGGCTGTGTCCCCTGCAACTGAGCAAACCACACCTTCCCGACATCGGTGTGACACTTGGTCCCTGTGACTGGCACTCAGGAAGCTGGCATCTAATTAACTGAACACATCAGCCAAGGAGCCGCTGCTTCCAGAAGGAAGGTTGAACTCATATGAACTCCCCAGCTGTGGTAGAGAAGGACCCTCCTCCAGCAGTCCCAAGGCAGGAGTGGAGATGGCAGTGGTTTAGAGCAAGAACAGATCCCAGAGTTGCTAGCTGTGCCTTTGATGTGCCTCCTCAATGGGAGCTGGGATGAGAGTCTTTATGTAGGGGGGCATAGCCACTTGTTAGGGGACAGATTCTGCCTCCTCCCATCTTCCCTCTTACAGTGGGGGTGACAATAGTGGATGTTCTGCGAGCAGTGCTCCCCTGAAGAGAGCTGATCGTCTTCAATTTTCATTTTACTGGGCCCCATAATTCTTTATTACCCCTTGCTTTACGACTGGGAGGCTTTGGCTCCGAGCTGCTGTGTAACAGGCAGGCCGTGTAATTCACACGACAATCATTCATTTGCCGGCAGGATGAACGGTGCCTTCTGTCATGAAGGGGATGTTCAGACTCTCATCTTGTCACTCCTCTGTTCCCATCTAAGACAGGTGTGTCAATCTCAGAGCCGTAGCAAGCCTGGTTACCACCCTCCCCCCCCCCACCGCCTTCTGAGAAGACGGATGGGAACAGGAGTCCTCAAAGGAATCTCAGAGATGATCCAAAGTCAAGGACACCTTCCCTCTTGTGTTCCAGAAAAAATGGAGTGGTTGGGGAGAGGAACCATGCTTCAAGATGGTTCCCTGGTGGCCAGCGACTTGAAAAGAAAAAGTGTCACCAGGAGAAGCAACCCAGCTATTGCTCCATGTGGGTTGGGTACTCTCCTCCCCTAAGCTGGCTGGGCAGAGTTCCAGAAAGCCAGGGCACTGGGCGGCTTTTCAAAGGCTTGGGTCATCGCTGCTCTCTCTTCTCTGCAGAGATACAGAACAGAACGCCAGCACCTCCGGCAGCTGCCTCCCCAAGTTCCCAAATGCATGGCCTCATTCATTCACTCACTCATTCACTCTCTTACTCCACACGCATTTATCACGTCCTCGCAGCAGCGTGGCAGGCACTGGGGACACCGAGATGAATAACACTCACAACACTGTTGTCAAGGAACTGGCTCTCTGGGAAGGGAGGAAACCAACCAAATGCAAGCTTGGAAGAGAGCAGCAGCGCTCAGAGACAGCTAGGAAAGGGGCAGGTACTACCCACAATGGTGGGTAGAGGGGAGGTGGGTAAGGAGGACCAGGGAAGGCTGGGGGTGGGGGTGGGGGTGGGATGGACATGCAGAGGATTTGAGGACTCATTAGCAGCCTGCATGGCTGGAGTGGAGATCAAGGGGAGGAAGGGCTGGGTCTGGTGAGTCAGCTCACGAGGCTGGCAGCCTAGCTAAGCAATTTAGATTTTATTTTGGAAGCACTGGGGAGCCAAGGCAAGCCTGAAGCCCCAAAGAGACACCAGCTAATTGTGTGATGTTTGCATTTTAGCAAGACGCCCCCCCCCACCACTTGCAATGGAGAGGGGTTTAGGAGGTGAGTGAGGATTGGTTAGGGATAGGTAAGAGCCTGACCTACGAAGTGGGCAGAGATCATGGGGCGCAGAGAAGAAGACCAAAAGGACATCCCTGGGTCTCAGTGACTGTCCGATAGACATGAAGGGGTCTGAGGAGAGATTTTTGCCCATGAGATCCTGTGCTGGTTAGTTTTATGTGAACTTGACACAAGCCGTAGTCATTTGAGAGGTGGGAACTTCAGCTGTGAAAAGTCCTCCATAAGATTTGGCTGTAGACTCTATAGTGTAGGGCATTTTCTTAATTAGCGATTGATGAGGGAGGGCCCAGCCCATTGTGGGTGGTGCCACCCCTGGGCTGGTGGTCCTGTGTTCTATAAGAAAGCAGGCTGAGCAAGCCATGAGCAAGCCAGTAAGCAGCACTTCTCCATGGCCTCTGCATCAGCTCCTGCCTCCAGGTTCCTGCCTTGCTTGAGTTCCTGTTTTGACTTCCTTCAGCGATGAACAGTGATATAGAAGTGTAAGTCAAATAAATCCTTTCCTCCCCAAGCTGCTTTTGGTCATGGTGTTTCATCACAGCCATAGAGAAGTAACTAAGATAGATCCTGATGTGGGCACCTCATCTGCATCTGGGCACTGCCAGCCCCAGTGCCAGCAGTGACTCCAGCTATGGAAGCATTTGACTGTTTCACACACTAGGACGTCTAGAGCTGGCTTAAAAATCTCAATAACATCATCGAGACCTAAGACCTGTTTTTCATTCTGTTCAACCATCCAGGTAATACTGGTTCTTTCCCTCATGGTTGCAAGATAGCTGCTGTAGCACTGGTTATTTTTTTCAGCAAGATAAGAAAATTGGGTGGAGGTAGCCACGTTTGTATCTATTCTCTGTAATCAAGGGAAACAAATCATTGGCTACTCCATCGATATGGAGGCTCAAAAAGTGAGGCCTTTGATTTGTTTGTTTGAGAGGAAATCTCACTATGTAGCCTAGGCTGACTTTGACCTCAGATTCCTATTGCCACAGCCTCTCCCTCTCCAGAGTGCTGGAATTGTGCGCATACATTGGCTCTCTACATTGGTTATGGAAAATGAGTCTTTTGCTTTTAACCGTTCTAGTTAGGGGAGGCTAGTGAGAAGATATGCATCAGCCAAGATGGAAGAGCTAAAGGGAAAAGCCAGGAGAGCCCTGAGCTCTGGGACGAAAAGCAAAGCCCTGCCCAAGGCGGTCATGGGTAATGGATGCTGCATGGAGGAAGCCCAGGCAGACGAGCTTGGGCCAGCTGTTCTCCAGGGTGGCCCTGGCTCTTCCACAGTCTTGTCCAGCTGACTATCTGGGTCTGTGGCACCTGGTTCTGGATCATGCAGCCAGTGGGAGACTCTTACAGGAAGGGTGTCTCTTGCCTCTATCTGTCTCTAGTGCCTATGTCTCTCTACAGGCTCCAGTTCTCATTAGTGGTAACTCCAGCTTTCTCTGGCTGTCCCCAGGTCCTCTCTCATCTGTCCTTTCAGAGAGGGAGACATTTGACTTCCTTCAGGTCCTCCACTCTGGATAGCCTGGTCACTTTTCTCATTGTGAACCAAGACCCTAGATTAAACTCTCTCTGCTGGAAACACTCAGGGTTCCGCTGTCTAGGCAGAACCCTCACTGATCTGTTGCCCTCGAGCAGGGTGATATTCTGTGTTCTCTAGATAAGTGGAATCCATAGAGTGGATTTATGTTGCAAAGGGGACTAATCAGGTTGGCTTGCATAGTAGAGTGTGGTACTTCACCAATGGTTGTCTGCATGCTGGAGAGACAGAGAACCTGGCAACTACCTGGTACAGTCCACGAGGCTGGGTGACTCCACAGTCCCAGTCTGGAGCTGGAGACCTTGAGGGTTCCTGGAGAGCCAATGTCATGGAAGCCCAAAGAAGCTGAGTTCTGATGTTGGTGAAGGAAAGCATCAGCAGTAGCAATGGGAAAGATGCTGTTACCAGAAAGAAGCGAAGACAGACAGGCAGGTGAGGAGCCCTCTCTTTCCCTCAGTTCTCCGTGTATCTGGGCTGCTTTCCGAAGTTTCACCCACTCTGAGGGAGGGGCTTTCCCCCTCTATTAATCCTTCCTGGAAATGCCTTCACAGACCCACCCAGAAGCCTATCTCTTAGTTGATTTCAGACCCCATCAAGTTGACAATCAAGATTGACTATCACTTGCTGTAGTGAACTTTCTTTTCTGAACTAATAGACCCAAGGAAGCAGAGTTAGAACCAGAGGGTCACAGATGAGTGTCCAGCTATAGGAGAAATTGAGAAAGGGCCAAGGAGGGAAGGCATCTCTTTGGGGTCCTGAGATTGGCAGGATGAGAAGAGGCCAGGTCAGAAGGGAGTCATGGCTACAGTAGGCGGGAGGATTGGGGATTCTGAACATGGATCCAGCTGCTGTCTCTAGGCTGCTCTGGGATCTGTGGACATTTGATATCCAGAAGGGCTTCTGTGGCCACTGTTTACAGGGAGTGAAGTCACAACATGGCACTCATTGGGTGCACTTGATGGATAGATGAATAGATGAGGCAGGCTTGCAATGATTATGTCTTCTGCTGGGTGATCTGCTAAGAAATAACACAAGGACTGGAGTACGGAGAACTCATGTTGGGTAGGTTAGTGTCTGCCAGTAGATGCTCAGTTATGTTGCTGTAACAAGCATCCCCCCTTTCAAAAAAAATCTCGTGAGGTATTACTTCAAACACCCTTCTCACTCACAGGGCAAGCCCATTGTCACTCTACTCAAGAGCACACCTGCTCACAGGGGTGCATCCCTTGGTACTTCAGTCGTAAGAGAGAAAACATAGGAACCTGTGTCCTGACCCTGAAAACTTCCACCCAGGAGACAGGCCATGTCTGCTTCTGTTGCCTTGGCCAAACAAGGCACACATTCACTTCCTCACTTCACTGCACATAAAGAGGAGAAATAAAAATCTCTGTGAAAAGAGCTAATGAATGAATCC
Source organism: Peromyscus aztecus (assembly GCA_902168405.1). Lineage (NCBI taxonomy): Eukaryota > Metazoa > Chordata > Mammalia > Rodentia > Cricetidae > Peromyscus > Peromyscus aztecus. The sequence continues at coordinate 21,864 of CABHPQ010166003.1, forward strand.
TGACACGAGTGTTCTGGAACTGTGGGTTTGTTATGCTGCTGCGGTCACTGCTGCTTGGAGAAGAAAGTCATACTTTGGTAGTGATTAGAGTGTAGGAAGGTTCAGAAGCATTCTGGAAATTGTATAATGCTGAATATATTGGCTTAGACATCAGTATTGGGTGGGACTCTGTAGGTCTTGTTCATAGGTGCTCCCCCCCGCCCCCCGTGCGTGTGTGTGTGTGTGTGTGTGTGTGTGTGTGTGTGTGTGTGCTTGTTTGTGCATGCAGGGGCCAGAAGTCAATGTTGAGTATCTCCCTCCATTGTCTTGTGATCTAATTTTTTTGAGGCAGAGTTTCTCACCGAACCTAGAACTCACCAACTGGCTAGGCTGGCTGGCCATCACACACAGGGTTCCTTCTGTCTTTGCTTCTCCAGAGCTGGTGTTTCATGCCCAGCTTTTTATATGGCTGCTGCAGATCCAAATTCATCTCCCCGGCTCCCTAAGGTTACCCCCTTGTCCTCTGCCCACACTTCTGTGTTTGGTGAGATGCTCTCTCACCTGTATGGAGGATGCCTCCTCACAATGAGAAGTGAGGCAGTGCCGTTCTTGGTACCTATTCTGGATTTATTCACTAGCAATGCGACTATGTTCTCCTTTCTCTGGTGATTGGTGGTGCTCATCCTGGTCGATCCAGTCTGTGCACGCGCTTGGAGTCCTGGGCAGGTCCACCCCTTGCCTTATAAGCATCGGATCATCTGTGACAAATGGGGACAAGGAAGAGCTGCCCCTGCTGTGTCACACACCTTGTTATGTCATCTTCCCCGTTTAATCAGCATCTCTTAAAACACGCAGTAGTGGACACCGCTTGGTGTTGGCCTTGACCTTGGAGGAGCTCACAGCCAAGTGGAGCGGACTCCTGGAGAGAAGGGAAAGTCCAGCAGCACGGACAGCAGCAACTGCTAAGGAGGGCGGCCATTCTGTTAATCCGTGATGGCAGAATCGGGGGCAGGGAGCTGCGATGTGGCTTAGTTGGTAGAATGCCTGCCTGCCTGTCATAAAGCCCTGGGTTCCATCCTAAGCACCGCATAAACCTGGAGTGGCTTATGCTTGTGATCCCAGCACTTGAGAAGTGGAGGCAGGAGGACTAGAAAAGCCATCCTTAGGTACACAGCGAGTTCAAAGCCAACCTGGGTTACATGAGACTGAGAGTCGGTGTTTCTGGGTTCTGGTCATGTCACGCCAGGTGATGGATGGTTTCTTGGCCCCGAGCCATGTCCTCCATCCTTGTGGGAAATGGCACCCATTCAGCCCTTTGAAGACCTGCCATCCCTGGTCATAGCCTGGTAGGACTTAATCCAGGTCCTACACTTAACGCTGGCCAAAGGCTGGGGGCTCTGGGTGTTGACATGGAGATGTGGGCCCCTGTAGTTTCCTGAGGAAGGTGTGCAATGGCATCTTTGCTCTGTTCACAGCCTTTGTCTTGTATGTCCCTGCCTTCCTAGCTCTGAGTGCCCCTCCCCACCTCCCCACCTCCCACCTCACCTCCCCACCTCCTTACCTCCCCACCTCCTTACCTCCACAGCTCCCCACCACCTCCTGACTTCCTCACCTCCCCACCTCCACAGCTCTCCACCTCCCCACCTTCCTCACCTCCCCACCTCCACAGCTCCACAGCTCCATACCTCCTCACTTCCTTACCTCCCCACCTCCACAACTCCCCATCTCCCCATCTCCTCACCTCCCTACCTCCACAGCTCCACACCTCCCCACCTCCACACCTCCCCACCCCCACCTCCACAGCTCCTCACCTCCCTACCTCCACAGCTCCTCACCTCCCTACCTCCACAGCTCCTCACCTCCCCACCTCCATAGCTCCTTACCTGCCCAGCTCCCAACCTCCCCATGTCCTCACCTCCCCACCTCCCCAGCTCCACAGCTCCATAGCTCCTCACCTCCCCACCACCACAGCTCCTGTCTGTGTAACTAGATGAGACTGTCTTTTGCACCCCAGATAACCTAACCAATGTAGGCAGGCATCCAATAGGTGTGATGGCTCAGGCTCCCATGGGAATGGTTTTCTGTGGGGCTACAGACCCCAGTTGCCACCTGACTCAAGAAAGAAGTGGTCCCTTTGAGTGAGTCGCTCATGTAGGAGAGGGCTTCTTTCAAGCTTGAATGTTACCTTAATGAGAGCCCGTGTGTGTGTGTGTGTGTGTGTGTGTGTGTGTGTGTGTGTGTGTGTGCATGTGGAGGCCAGAGGTGAAGTCAGTTATCTTCCTCTATTGCTCTCCACCTTACTTTTTGAGGCAGGATCTCTCACTGAACCTGGAGCTCACCAACATGACTAGACTGGCTAGCCAACATGTCCCAGGAATTCTCCTGCCTCTGCTTTTCTGATGCTAGGATTATAGGTGTGTACCATCACACGTGGCTCAAACCTGGCATTGGACATCAAGGGACAGTGCATTGTTCTAGTGTCATTGCTAATCTGCACGAAGACTCGTTGGTACCTTCCAAAGTCAAAGACAGAGCCAAGTGGCTGGAACTCCATGCTGCCCCTCTGGGGAGGTTCAGGAAGGCCTTTTGGTACTCCCCCCCCCCCCCCCCCCCCGCATAGTCATTCACTTGCCGACATGGAGGGGGAGATGATAAGGTGCGTACTAATGCTTGAGACAGGGCTTACCTCTGTGGGCACCAAGCAGAGCAGATGGCATTAAATCCACAGTGACAAGCCGGCGTGAGGAGCATCCTACCACATCGCAGCAGCTGGGCAGACCTGGGGCAAGGAAGGCTGCCCCCAAGAGGGAGAATTCTGGGAGACATTAGTGTGGTTTCGGGTTAATCAGGGCACGTTAGAGAAAGAGCTACACAGGCCGAATGTGGGTCACCTGCTGACCTCAACAAAGACCACAGTGAAGACCAGGATTAAAGAGGAAGAGGAGCAGGCAGTTTGCATTCAGTGTCCTCTTTTCCCTCGTGTGTGTGTGTGTGTGTGTGTGTGTGTGTGTGTGTGTGTGTATGTGTGTGTGTGTGTGGTGCTCCAGCATCAGCTGCAGATATCAGAATCCCAGGATGCTCAAATCCATTATATAAAATACGGTTGCATTTGCAGGGAACCCACATGCAGCCTTCTGGCACTTTAAATTGCTTCTAGATTATGCACAATACCTAATACTATGTAAATACTCGTTATAGTGCATTGTTTGGGGGATAATAACAAGAAAAAGTCTGTGCATGTTCTGTACAGATGGAATTTTTTTTACCCAAATATTTTCCATCTGCAATTGGTTGAACCCACCTGTACTGAACCTGACTATAATTCAATAATTGACTGACACCTACTGTGCTCTCTGTGCAGGGAGAGAGAGAGAGAGAGAGAGAGAGAGCTGGAGGCTGGCCAGACTTGGGGGAGGGGCTTGAGAATCAGGTGGAGTGTTTCCAACCTGGTGTATCTCTAACAATGGTGAAGACTGTAAATTTTATAAAGTGTGTGTTTTAACACGATTTAAAAAAGCAAATGTGTGATGGCTAATATTGCCAGTTTGACAGAAGACACACCTCTGGGCATGTCTGGGGGAGCTTCTAGATTGTGTCAGCCGTGGTGGGAAGACTTGCCCTAAGCACGGGTGGTACCATGCTGTGGGCTGGGGTCTTCCACTGGCAAGAAAGCAGAGGCAGCAGCCTTCATCTCTCTCTGCATCCTGGGTGCTGATGTGAGGCGGACCGCTCCCTCAAGCTCCGGCTGCACCACCTTCTCTACCATGATGGAGTGTACTTCCAAACCATGAAACAAACAAACCCTACTTCTTCCAGGCCACAGCAACGAGGAAAGCAATACAAAGTGCCCCAAAAAGATGTCAGGAAGAAAGTAATACAACCGCCTAGGTCAATTTTCCTTCTTCCCCATCCTTTCCTACTGTTTCTCTCCATTCCTCCCTTCTCTCTCCATCACTCTCTCTTCTTTGCCATACTAGGAATTGAACCCAGGACTTTGTGCATGCTGGCAGGGACTCCACCACTGAGCTACACCCCTCATCTATAAATCCTGTTTTTAAGAGAGGCACCTGTGCAAATCCAGGCCCAATCTTCCTGAGTCCAACCAACCCCAGGTTCTGGCCCCCTGCAGGCTCTCCCACCAACACAAACATCTGCTCCTCACACAAGTTCAGCCAGCAGGTGACTGGCCACCCAGTGGGTGGAGAGAAGCCCCCACGCCACCGTGCTTAGATGTGCTGTCCATCTCTGACACTGCAGCTCCAAACAGCTGCCCCTCCCCCCCCCCAGTTCCTGGCCAGCTGGGAATGAGCTGGGGGAGAGATACAGTTGACAAAACACATTAGCATCTTCCTATCTGCTAATTAGTTTTTGTGAAAAATTATTTATCTGTTTATTTATCTCCAGAGCAACTGGAGATGCAGAAAAGAGGGGACATGTTTTACACGAACAGGAAAACACCTTTCCCTGTGAGGCTCAGATCATCTCTCAGGTGGGTAATAAGCAAGATATCCCGAGGTCGAGTCCAGAGGGATGACTGGAGAAATGTCTAGAATCCCTGGGTGTCATTTGGCTCTTGGGGACAGTGTGCCAATCTCTTTATAAAAAGCCTTTGGAATATGAACAAGAATACAGTCATGTTCTTGCATTCCTAGGGGATAAAGAAAGACTGTGGCTTCCGGGTTTGGCTCATGACTAAGTATGCTTGTGGTCCACAAATGTTGGGTAGGAAAGAGATGACTCAGAAGCAGCAGGGTCTGCAGGTCATGCTCAAGAGAGATGGGTCCTAGGGGAGGAGGCTTAGAGCTGGGGTGACAGTGATGGAAGGGTGTGTCCAGGTGGCAGAGAGATACTACGTAGGGTATGTCACCAGCTGGATCACTTCCACGGGGTCTTCTCTGCCACACTAACTTTCCTGAAGGCAGGTGTGACAGTGCATTTGACACTGTGTTCATCATAAGCATCCAGCCTAGCTAGCATGGGTGTGTGTGGAGGATTTGCTGAAAGAACGGAGATACTGTGATACAACCAAAACCACTGGCCTAGAAGTTGGTCAAAGTGAAGATATTGGCCTCTCCCTGGGTTTCAATACCTTGTCTATGGTCTCTAGAATTCCTGCTGATGGTTAAATTGAAGATTTCTTGTGATGGCTTGAATGAGAAGTGTCCACCGTAGGTTCACATGTTTGAACACTTAATCCCTTGGTGGTATCAACTTGGGGAAGTTATGGAACCTTCAGGAAGTAGACACCTCACTGGGGGTGGGCTTTGAGCTTTTGTAGCTTGCTCTATGCTCTGTTCCCTCTCTCTGCTTCCTGGGTGTGGGTGAAAAGTTATCAATCAGCTTTCTGCTCCTGCTACCATGCTTACCCTGTGTCTTAGGGTCACTATTGCTGTGATGAAACACCATGACCAAAGCAACTTGGGGAGGAAAGGGTTTATTTCAACTTACATTTCCAAGTATCAGTTCATCACTGAGGGAAGTCAGGACAGGAACTCAAACAGGGTAGGAACCTGGACACAGGAGCTGATGCAGAAGCCACGAAGGAGTGCTGCTTATTGGCTTGCTCCCCATGAATTGCTCAGTCTGCTTTCCTTCCTTTTTTTAAAGATCTATCTGTCTATCTATCTATCTATCTATCTATCTATCTATCTATCTATCTATCTATCTATCTATTATGTATACGGTGTTCTGCCTGCATGTATGGCTACATGCCAGAAGAGGGCACCAGGTCTCATTACAGATGGTTGTGAGCCACCATGTGGTTACTGGGAATTGAACTCAGGACCTCTGGAAGAGCAGCCAGTGCTCTTAACCTCTGAACCATCTCTCCAGCTCCCGGAGGCATCTTCTCTCAGATGATGAGTTGACATAAAACTATCCAGAACATCCTACCCATTGTCATGTTTTTCCTTCCATGATGGGCTCTATCACTCGGAAACAGTCAACCCAATAAACCCTTTCTTCTTTAAGTTGCTTTTTATTGGGGTATTTTATTACATCAACAACAACAGCAACAAATACAACCAATACTCTGCTCTTCCCATGTTCAGGATGTGAGGGCATCCTGGCTGTAACATGTAACCCATTGATTTTGAGGGTGGATTTGGCTGATTTTGCTGGTGAGGCTGGTGTTCCTCCCCTTCCTCCCTCACCACTCCATGTGCATTCTTCCCGACGCTGCACACTCCTTCCTTGATAGATTAAGACAATTCTTCCATCAAGGGTATATAAGTAGTTGTGCTCCAAATGAGCGTGTAAGGTCCATATTTGGAGGGCTTCCTCACTATGAGTCTCCTCCCACAGACCCAAGAAGGAAGCAGAACTCACTTCCCAGCCTCCCTTGCAGCTATGATGTTGTCATGTGACCTAGACTCCACCAATGAAAGTCAGGGAGTGTAAGGCAATAGAGAGGCACCACTTACAGGTTACAGTGTGTTAGAAAGGCATGAAGCTTTTAGGAGCAACAGTAATGGAGTCCTGGTGGTATCACCCATACAAGGCACATTTGTGGTCAGAGCTGAGGTCCTTCTGTGGTGGCAGGAGAGTCTCTGATGGGAGCCATGAGCAGAATGTGCTGCCTTCTATGAGCCTGATTCCATGATCTCCTTCAGAACCTATGATTTGCTCTGAACTGACCTCAAGCCAGTGGGCTAGAGACCTGGTCACTTGGTTCTCTCTGAGATGAGGTTTTTAAATGGAGCCTGAGCAGCAGTTATCCACTATTGATTTGCAGCTATGTCAGCCTTCTCCTTTTACCCACCAGTGGTTAGCATGCAGATTCAGGTCATTTTCAAGAACTTGGAAAGCTTAAGTTTTGAGGGACCTCACTAATTTGGAGGAAATGTCTCGGGCACTGGTGCTAACCCTCAAGTGTCACTCAGGGCCAGGGTCAGTGCCACATAGATTTCTGCTTGAGCATCACATGTGACTGGAGACAGAGCTGTGTTTTGCCTCTCCTGGAACCGTTTCTCTACACTTAGAGACCCAGAGCTTTTGTCTGAGCTGTAGAGCCATTGAAAGCAGCCTTTGGAATGTGACAGCCTCATGTTTAAATCCCAAGTGTAGTTCTATGCCAGCTTCATGACCCTGGCCACATACTTAGCCTCCCTTAGCCTTAGTTTCCTAATAAGTGAAATTGGGACAATGATTTCTTTATGTTGGATGAAATAATGTTTGTATGTCAAGGGAACAATTTTGATATGCTCTCCCAAGTTCATTTCTTGTCCAACATGAAGTCACTCCTGCACTTAATGTCTTAGAGTGGCAATCATTTATTTGCTCCTAACTCAGTAATTGCATGGGGCTCAGGAGTGTCAGCTCATCTCGAATGCCTCCACATGGTGATGCTGCATCCAGTAAGTCCTCATTCATATGCTTGCTTCTGGCTAAGCTGCCTTCAGCAGTTGGTGACTGGCTGAGTCTGTTCCCTCATCTCTCTCCTCTCTCCCACTCCCCTCCCTCCCCCCAATCTTTTATACTACAGGACTTCTCTCTTGCTCTGTATCTTCCTGGACTTGACAAGGCAGCTGAGGGCAAGAGGAGAGTGGCAAAGAGAAGCTACAGAGAGATTTCCTGGAACTTACAGAAATGATGTGGGTTATTTCCACTGCCTTTCATTGGTTCTGGCAAATTGAAATCAGTGAAGAATCGATCCACACAAGACCATGACAGCAGAGTGGGGGTCCTCGTGGGGGCCATGGTGAAAATCACACAGCAATCTTGTGGGTTTTTTCTTGCCCTCTCCCCACCTCCCTCACTGAAGCACCCAGGCTCAGACATGAAGAAGGGCAGCCAGCAGGACAGGAAACAAAGAGGGAAATAAAGGCTCTTCCTGGAAACTGCTCTTGAGACTGTGACTATGAAGTCAAAATGAAGGAATCTAGGCAAATTAGGAGCCAGCTGCTGTACCAGGCTTTTTCTTTTAGGCCACCAATCAGCTCCCAAATCATGACACAGAGACTTCTTATTAGTTATGAATGCTCGGCTTAGCTTAGGCTTGTTTCTGGCTAGTTCTTTTTAACAAATTAACCTGTTTCTCTTTGTCTACCTTTTACCTCAGGCCTTTTAAACCTTTCTTCCTTCTGTACATCTTATGTCACTGCTTCTCATGTCTGTTACCTGGGGGTTGTCTGGCTGGCCCTGGGGCTCTCCCTCTTTCTCCTCATTCTCTTCTCTCATTATTCCTCTTTCTCTTTCTTCTCTCTCCCTGCCAGCCCCCACCTATGTAACACGAATCTTAAAAGGTCTTACAATAAAAAACCCAGAGCCAGATATTAGGGTGAGAGCTGAAAGATCAGAACAGCCAGCCACTAGCTTACCTCTATGAAATCCTCAGCCTCAACAGAGAGAGAGAGAGAGTTCCTGTTTCCCCACGCCTTATATACCTTTCTGTGTCCTGTCATATTACTTTCTGGGATTAAAGATGTGTGTCACCACTGTCTGACCTCTATGTCTAATTTAGTGGCTGGCTCTGATCTCCAGGTAAGCTTCATTGGGGTGCACAATATATCACCACACACCTATCCTTTCTCCACTTAGCTATTGGCTGTTCAGCTCTTTGTTAGACCAATCAGGTAACTTACACAGTCAAGGTGAAGCAAATGCAACACATCTTTACATAGTTAAACATACATCCTTACATTATTAATCAAATGCAGCACAAACATTAACGCACCTTTATACACAGTTAAAGTAATATTCCGCAGCATAAACAAATGTAACACATCTTTACATAATATCCCACAAGCTGCCCATGCTCAAAATTATGATTTTTAGTCTTTATACTTAATTTTTTGAGTTGGTTAATACATTCCCATGATAGAAAACTCAAAACGTCAGAATGCATATAGACGAGAAGTGTCCCTCTACCTTCTAACCATAGCCACCCAGATGTCCTTGTTGGACCAGCCAGTGTTGCTCCATTTGTATGCATCCTTTCAGAGGTAGGAGGGTCTCTATGAGTTTGAGGCCAACCTGGTCTTCATATCAACTTCCAGGCCAGTGAGGGATACATAGTGAGACTCTGTTTCAAAACAAACAAACAAACAAACAAACAAACAAACAAACAAACAAACACATCTCAGAGATGATTCAGTCTCTATACATAAGACCTTTGCTTTTTTCTGTGGCCACACAGTACTCCATTATGTATATGTATCATAGTTTAACGAAATCTCTATTGATTTTTTTCTAATCTATAGCTAACTCAGATAATGCTGAAAGCATAATCCCAGATACCCATCATGTCCACATGTGATATTCCAGTTTTATGGGTAAGAACAGTTATCACTGTCAGGGACCAAAGAAACTCAGGACAAATGGCTGACTGTGGTGCCTATTAGCATACCAAAGCGCACACTGGCCTCCAGGCTCTTTCAGAGTCTCCTTCCCTACCCTAAACTTCTCCAGCTCAGGGGCTCCCTCCAGCTTCTCATTCCTATACAACCCTGCTGTTTTGACCATGCGCTCTCTTGGTCCTCTTGGCCTCTCTCTCTTCTCTTCTTCTCTCATTCCCCCCAATCTCTCTTCTCGTGGTCTAGTTCAGTCTTCTGGCCATGTTTAGTTTACTACTTTCTCTCCTTTTTCCAGATGCCCCTGGCTGTTCCCTTCCTCATGTCTACAATAAAAACCTCTCCCTCAGCCATATCTTGGAGCAGTTATGTCCTCACTTGATACATTCGGTGCCGAAACCCCCACTTTATACAATCACCACGTGATGGGGCACAGCTGTAATCCCAAGTATTGGTGAGGCTAAGCCACTAGGATGGCAAGTTCAAAGCTAACCTGGGCTACATAGCAAGACCTTGTCTCAAACAACAGCACCCCCCAATAAGACAATGAGACAAAACAAAACACCAAGAAAATGAACTCTTCTTTTCTCTTTCTTACATGTGTCTATATATGTGTGTATTGGGGGTAGGCACAGGTGCCACAGTGTACTTACGCAGGCCCGAGGACAACCTGCAGATCAGTTCTTCCCTTCCACCTTATGGGGCCTGGAGATCAAACTCGGGTCAGCAGCAGGACCCTTTACCAGATGAGCCATCCCATTGGCCCCTCCTAGGGCATTTTGAAGATCCTCTTGGCTACGCTTCTCCACCTGACTTTAACCTCATACTATCTTCCCTCTTTTTGGAGAGTGTGTAGATTTGATACTATCCCCAAGGCTGCCATGTCCTGTTGCAATCACCAGAAAACATTGGTTTTCTTTGGCCACTGACCAAGCATCTCACTGTTCATTTCTGCTTGGCTCTAGAAGGAAGAATTCAGTCCAGTTGTTAGAACTGGCAACTTTGCCTTCCTGTGCAGAAAGTCCACTCTAAATGAACCGTGCTCTGGAACGGTGGAAAAGCCAAAGAATCTTCAAAATGCCTTAGGAGGGGCCAAGGGGATGGCTCAGCCAGTAAAGGGTCCTGCTGCTGACCTGCTGACCCGAGTTTGATCTCTAGGCCTCACAGGGTGGAAGGGAAGAACTGACCTCTGCAGGCTGTCCTCGGACCTGTGTAAGTACATGGTGGCATTGAACATCAGCTGAGACACCCCTTCTGTGCTTGCACAGACTCAGAATCGCTTCTATGAAGCCATGGTTTGAGTGAGTGGTAGTTCTTCCTGGAGGTCAGCTGGAGTCACAGGCTCTGTCCCTGTCTACATAGAAAAGCTGTGACATTCCTACACTTGGCCAACCTCTGTTGGATCTGTTTTCTCATCTTGATCCACTTGGAAGTTGGTTGACTGTTAGAAAAAAAAAAAGAAAAGATGAAGAAATCAAGATGGTGAGTGCTGACACTTTAGACACAGGACCTGGAAGTTTCCTGCCTGAAGACCAGCTCTCACAGTAGCAGAAGGAGTTATGCAAGCCGTCAAGAGAGAAAAGCAACCAATAGCCCCCCCCCCAGCTGTAAAGCCTGTGAGCCACAACAATGATCACATGGTACGATATTCTGAAAAGTGTAACAGTTCCACTTACATCCTGGGGGTGACCAACAGACGCCTAATTGGATTTAAGGCTGATTAACGGAAGGAATTCACGCCTGGCACTTTAAACAGCCTATACTGCCCATGGCGCTGAGGTCACGGAACCTGGAGGAGAACCTACTACTGCAACTTCCTTACATCAGTATAATTTCAACTGCATGCTGACTACTGATCCTTAGACTCACAGGTAAGTGTGGCTCTTCCCCTGCTTCTTTCTGCAGCAGAGATCATTACAGAAAGCCATGACTGGTCAAAATGCAGAGGCCAACCGAATGTGGGTGCCTAGCTCCAATTGATGCATTCACAACACAACCCCTACACATAGTGGAAAAGGGGGCAGAAAGACTGTAAGGGCCAGAGGACCAGGACATCTGCTGCCACATCGTTTCTTCTAAATTTAAAATAAAAGAAAGAAAGAAAATATGAAGGGGGCCAGGGAAGAGGAGGTAGGCCTGAGAGGAGATGGTTGGGGGAGGGGAGAGGAAATGAGTATGATCAAAACATGTATGAAACGATAGAAGAATTAATAAAACACTATGTTAAAGAGGTTATGAGTACTGAAATAAATAGGGATAGACTATTTTTCCAGTCTGAATTTGAAATGCCCCTCACAGGTGTGTATATGGAACCCTTGGTCTTCCAGTTGGTGGCATTATTTTGAGAGCTGTGAGAAACTGAGGCGGTGAAGCCTAGCTGCAAGAAGGAGGCCCCTCCGGCTGTATCTTGTCCTATCCATTTCCTGCTCCTGTTCCACTCTTCTTATCTGCCATGGAGTGAGCCACCTCTCCTTCCGTGGGGTCCTGCTGCCCTGATCTTCTGCCCAAGTTCATGGAGCAAGGTGAGAATAAGTCTTCCCCTGTTACATTGCTTCTGTCAGGGATTTGGCCCTAGTCATGGGAATGTGACTAATAAAACTGGGCATGACTCAACTCTCTTAGTAATCCCATTTTCCTACTTTTTGAAGGCCTAGACACCGAGGACCAGAGACATTCAATAGCTTCTACCAGATCCAATATCCTGCAGTTAATTCGTGGAGAAGCCAAGACCCGGCCTCACAAAGTCCAGTGCCAGAGATAGTTTTGCTTTGCACTCTTTAATTCATCTCACCTGGTGCCAGCTGAATATTTTTGTCTGTTGTCCTCAGGAGAGACAGCGACTATTCCAGAAATGGCAGATTGGCTTTGTGGTGTGTGCAAATTCTGATGGCTTTGCCATGGCTGCCTGGAGCAAGGGGTCGAAGAAGAACCAGCTTCGGCAAGAGGCGGTTGATTAATGGTGTCTGCCATTAGGGACAAGAAGTAGCAGCTGGGGTGCCTCATCTCTGCTGTCTCCGGACCACTCCATTGAAACGTAGATTCCAGTTCATCCAGCCATTCTCAGCGTCCCTGGGAGTGAGATCTCACTCTCCTCTAACCCCGCCCTCTCCTCTAACTCCGCCCTCTCCTTAACTCCGCCCCTCCTTAACTCCGCCCCCTGCTCTAACTCCGCCCTCTCCTCTAACTCCGCCCTCTCCTCTAACACTACTCTCTCATCATTCACCTCTCCAGCACTTACCCACTGTGTTCGCGTCTCTATAACACTGTCTCCCCTCCCACACCTCAGCTGTGTATGGCTTCTTCCTACAGCATGAACTTGTTTACAATACCAGCCTCATTTCTCTTCGTTTTCTCAGGGTGTCTCTGTGTCGTGACATGTGGTTCAATATTTCTGAAAAAGTCAGATGGATCCCAAGACTTCCGGCAGACTCTGAGCTCTGAGGCGGGCAGGGAAATTCATCCTTGGTCCCTGTCTACTCCAGAGTCTAATGCAGAGTCTGTGAAGTTTGATACTTGATCATTTTTGGTTGTCATCTGCCTTTTACAGCTGAGCCATCTCTCCAGCCCTTTGATAAAATGTTTACTAAATAAGTAAGTGAAGGAATGACTGGACGATGCTCTTTGTTTCTTTGAACGTTTCCCACCTGTACATCTTTGAGTCTTCCCGGGGGTCATTTATTTCTGGGTCCTCCATGGAACTATTGTGATAGAGAGTGCCTTCTCACAAATCTGTGGAGACAGGATTTTTGTGGTTGGGCCATCTGAGTGGGATACAAAGCAATCAAGGGATTTAGCACAAACACTTGCCTTACAAACAGCAGCCACCATAGCACTTACTGAATTAACAATCTTAACTGAACAAAAACTGTTTATTTACTTATTTCATACAGGCTTGCAACATATACCTCAGCTGGCCTAAAATCTGTGACTTACCTGGGGCAGCTGAGTGTTGGAATTATTGGCATGGCCCATCACGCTAAATGGAAGCTTTTTCTTTAATCTAGCATTTCCGTTTACAAAATAATTTACTTTCCTAGGTGTGGTGGTGCACACCTTTGTTTACAGCACTCAGGAGGCAAAGGCAGGTGGATCTCTGTGAGTTCTGAGTTTGAGGCCAGCCTGGTCGGTACAGTGAGTTCCAGGCTAGCCAGGGCTACATAATGTAATCCTGTGTCAAAAATAAAACAAAGCAAAGTAATTTAACCCAAGAACAGAATCAGAGCTGCCCCTCAAGGTATCTCTATAAACATGTTAATCATATTATCTAAGAAATTAAATATGAAAATAATGTAAATGTCCACCTATAGGGGATTGTTCAATTAATTATAATAAAGTGCATTTGACTAATACAAAATAATACCACAAAAATGTCCACAGTTCATTAAGTTAAAAAAATTGGAGGGGACTATAGAGATGGCTCAGCAGTTAAAGGTGGTTACTGCTCTTTTAGAGAGCCCAGCACCCATGTGACGGCTCAAAATCATCTGCAACTCCAGTTCCAGGGGATCCAATGCCTTCTTCTGGCCTCCCCGGGCACCAGGCACACTCTCTCTCTCTCTCTCTCTCTCTCTCACACACACACACACACAAACACACTCATGCAGCAAACATTCATACCCATAAAATTTTTAAAATCTTCCAAATACACGAGATTACATGATTTTTTTTTTACATTTTTACAATGAGAACATAATTCAACATAAAGAATAGCGGATTTCTGATCACATTATGCAATGAATTGTAGTCTACAGGACACACACAATGCCTCAATGTATGAAGGGCTAATGAGCCAAAGGTAGTTAAGAAGCATGCACTGGAGAACCCACCAGCCTCCTTCCCTCCATTTCTGCTCCTACTCTGTTTGCCTGAATCTATGGGACATAGATTTACAAAGACATCTCTTCACCTCTACCAGAGGGGTCAGAGAACCACCGCAGACAGCTTGCAACTTTCATTACTAGAGATAACACCAGAGGACATTAAATTAGCAGACCTTCTGACCTAGTTGATGAAGAACAGCTTTTTCTGTAAGGGACTAAGAAGTTTATTCTGAGCCTCAAGTGACCCACAGCCCAGGAACATGGATTCAGGTCCCCTCAAATAGCACATTACACCATGCAAGCAGTTAGATGAACCTTCATAGCCACAGAACAAAGACAGCTGTACATCGATGTATCTACCAAACACCCTGACCGGGAGAGGAGGCGGTGATTTGCGGTGACATGCTACAGCAGGTTTCAGGAGCTGTCTGATGACTTTCTTAGATTTTGTATTGGTGGAAGCTAGATTAGTGAAATGTTAGGTCAGATACTGAAGTAAGCCCTGCCTCCTCAAAAAAGTCTATTTCGAGGGCTAAAGACATATCCCCCGCCCCCACGCGTGAACTTTAGTTCATATGAGCCTTGTATCTGCCATGTGGCCTAAGTTTCTGCCCACAGACTCAGTATCATTTTTCTTTGTCTCCTAATTTCTCCAAAGATGTATTATTTTTCCAGATGTGGTGATACATACCTGTGGCCCTTGTTGGCCAGGAACTTAATACCCACTGGCCAAGGCAACTTTGGAATGGGCAAGGCAAGCTAACCCTGATTTTCAGCTTCTGAGCCAAGAGGGATACCCCAACCATCCATCGGTGTCTCCCTACCTCTTCTAGATGAGTAACTCCCCTTTAATCCCTATTGATTCTCTTCTTAGATATATCGTTCATGGTTCAGACAAGTCAGATTCCCCAGACCTTAAAAAGAAAGAAATTAACTTGCTTCCACACAACCAGTGTAGTTAGACAAGTTAAATTAGATGTTAGAGAGGAAAGTCCAATAGAGAAGAACCATCGACCAGTGACCTCATGATAAACTTATTTGTCTTTTAGAGCTCCATAAAGAGGACATATAAAAGTACACTCCAACTGATTCTTCCTCCTTTGTAGGCAAAATCCCTTGCTGGGTTAGATTACTTACTCAGTCTGCTCCCAACAGCAGAAGAAAATGACCAAAGTTGTCACTGGGAGCCAGGAGTCCCACCGATAGTCTCCTAAGTAAAGCAGTATGGAAAATTCTGTTTTATATAACCAGAATCTAGAGGAGGAACAGAGAGGAGGGGAGGAGAGAGAGAGAGAGAGAGAACAAAGGTATACAGAACTTCTTGTAGTCTTACTTAAGATCTCTCACTGTAATCTTGCCCAAAGGAAGCAGACTGTTGGAAGACAGGTCACTGGAAGAGAGTGCCCGATACTGAGCATCCCTCTAAGTCTCCTTGCCCTAAATGTGGCAAGACAGGACACTAGAGGACTTACTGACCCCAGGATGCCCTGGATGGGAGCCCTGGATTTTGTTCCTGGAATCAATAAGCCAATGGTGGTGACAGCCTCGAGCAAACCTTATAGTGTAAAAGTCTTTTGATACTGTGGCCTCTTACTCTGTTGTCACCTCATACTCCAGACAACTGGTCTCTGACTTTTGTTGTGGGTGTCAATGGGTTTTCATGACCAAACCTTTCACTTGACCTTTATGCTCTTTATTGAAAATTTATAACTTTTTCAGAGTTTCTCACTGAACCTGGATCTCACAAATTCAGCTAGACTAGCTGACCAGAATACTCCAGGGACCCTTCTGTCCCCACATTTCCAGTGCTGCTGGGATAGGTGTGTGCTGTGGGATATCTTTCTTTATGCTGTGAATATCTATTGCTCTGATTGGTTGATAAATAAAGCTTCATTGGCTTATGGCAGGGCAGGATGGAGCCAGGTGGGAAAATCCAAGAGAGACAGTGGGAGGAGAAAGGGGAAGAAGGAGCTGCTGTGAGCTGCTGGCAGGAGAAGCAAGATGTGAAAATACCAGTAAGCCACGGTCATGTGGCAACTTATAGATCAATAGAAATGGGTTAATTTAAGATATAAGACCTATCTAGTAAGAAACTTGAGCCATAGGCCATCCAGTTCATAATTGATATAAGCCTCTGTGTGTTTACTTGAGTCTGAGAGGCTGCAGGACACAGGAGAACTTCCAGCTACATTTGGTGCCCAACATGGTAGCAAGAATTTCCACCAAAAACCTGAGAAAGCTTTAAAAAAAATTCTAAAATGAATCTAAAAACAGCTTCCTAAATGTGTCGCTCAGACAAGCTGTGAGCTACACTGTGGTAGGTTCTCAGCATGCGGGCTTGAGCTACAGCATGGTGATTCCCGCTGAGGTACACAGAGGTTTCTCCAAGCCATGCAGTGCACTGCATGCAGATTTAGCTTTTACTAGTACCAAAAACAAACAAACAAACAAACAAACAAACAAACAAAACAAAACAAAACAAAACAGGTTTCTGGACTACATGCTGCTTCCTGGAATTGGTGGTAGGTGTACCTCCACCATATTGGTAAGTGTAGGTGTGCAGAGTCAGCAGCCAAGGCTGCTGTGTTGGTCCTAGCCACATAGTTTAGCGGTTTAAGATCTCTTCTTGTCAGAGAAGGATTATAGATTCACAATGAGACAGATTCAGATGGAATAAACCTCTAAATGGTTTACAGTGTGTGTAAAAATGTACATAGGCTTGGAAGAGAGAGGAAAAGGAGGACAGACAGTTATATAAGGAAATAGTTTTAAAAAATAAAGTCTCTAAAGAGACAATAAGAATAATATAAAAAATGAGCCACGTAAAGATGGAAATTACACAGAGAATCTGGATTATATTGTCTTTGGAATTTTTAGCTGCAGAAAGACATTTGATTGTAAAGGCTGCTGAGTTAAGCCAATATATATATTAAAGGTGTCTTTACTTCAAAGTTTGTTTCTAAGGATACATTGCTTTGAAAAAGAGGTTCTGCTTTTGTTTCCACAGAAGATGAGAACCTGTGGATTGCTTCCAGGCTAATATGGTTTGATCAGCCAAGACCCGCTGAAAGGTTTCCAATGACACCATGGCCCGGATAATCCAACATCTAGAATGGCTTCAAGGCAACTGAGTCAGACAATGCAGCCTCACAGACTGTTCCAGTCATGACTTGACCATAATTCTTAATTTTCTCAGGATCCCCATAAGATTGCCAGCATCCCCATCCAGCAGGAAGTAGTATGAGAAGCTATGCCCAAATTCCCACAATATTGTTTATAAATGTTTATCTTTATTTAAAGGGGGTTAATTATAAATACAATCTCTTTATAAAGAAGCAAAGGGGATAATACAGATATGATATGATAAAAGGGTAGATTATTGAACCTACTTTTAAGAGCAGCAACTTGTTTAAACTGTTTTACATTGCTGTAGATTTTAGTTTATTACAAATTTAAAGTTAATTTTGTTATACTGTATATATATATATTTCTACTCTTGTTTAAGGTATTATATTTATGTGACTCATTTAAATTGTAATGAATAATTAAGAAATACAGTTATGATAGTCAAACTTATAGTCATGTTAGTTAAGTTATCTAGGTATATGTAGATATATTTCAATTAGGTAGATAATCTTCAAATTCTTCAAAGACCTACAGAATATGACATTTAAAATGTTTTTAAAACTTAGACTTTTCTGGACAGACATGTCTGCTCCTGGCATCACTGATTTACTTCAGAGAGGAGGATGGGCATCAAAGACACTCTATATGGAGTTTATCTTCTTGGCAAAACTGGCCATTTGGGCAAGAAACTGTTCTTGCCTGGACTGACTGACAAAATGTTGTATAGACTGGACATTCAGGATGCATGGAAAAATGACTAAATTTTTCCAAAACAAGGCAAGATGGTCCTTCAGGTTCCTGCTTTGTAGAGGAAACTGCAAGATATTCTGCAGGACACAGGGAGAAGCGACTGAAAAACTCTAGGTCTATTGGTTGAAGATGGATGCCCCAATGTTAAAGAGGAACTTTGGATGACTGTCCAGGCAGGCAGCTGTCTCTGTCATTTCCAGAATTTTGGAAGTTGCTTACAATGCATTTCCTGTTTACTTAGGTAATGTTATATCCTTCTGAGGTCTTTGATGTAGTTGAAGACTAGATAGTTATAATTATAACTTTCCTTGGTTATGATAAAAGAGAAATTAGATATGAAACCTTAGACTTACAAATATAGGATAGACAGAATATTTTCTTTAAATTTGTCAAATATAAATAGAGTGGGTATTGTAACTGTAATTCTTGCTTGATAAGTGTTTTGTTATATGTAATTTTACTAGGTTAAAGTTAAAACCTTCCTTTTTGATTAAACAGAAAAGGGGAAGTGCTATGGGATGTCTTTCTGTATGCTGTGAATATGTGTTGCTCTGATTGGCTGATAAATAAAGCTGCATTGGCCTATGGCAGGGCAGGATGGAGCCAGGTGGGAAAATCCAAGAGAGACAGTGGGAGGAGAAAGGGGAAGAAGGAGCTGCTGCGAGCTGCCTGCAGGAGAAGCAAGATGTGAAAATACCGGCAAGCCACGGCCACATGGCAACTTATAGATCAATAGAAATGGGTTAATTTAAGATATAAGAGCTATCTAGTAAGAAGCTTGAGCCATAGGCCATCCAGTTCATAATTGATATAAGCCTCTGTGTGTTTACTTGGGTCTGAGAGGCTACAGGACTGGTCAGGACACAGGAGAACTTCTAGCTACAGGTGTGTGTCATCACACCCAGGTTTTTTATATGAGTACTGGTGATTGAACTCAGGTCCTCAGCTTACCTAGTGTATTAGTTACTTTTTTTTTTTTTTTTTTTTTTTGCTGTGACAAAATACCATGACCAAAAGCAACTTAAGGAAGGAAGGGATTTATTTGAGCTTATAATTCCAGAGGATTGGAGCCAGGAAGTGGGGTAAACCATGAACTCTCAAAGCCTGCCTCCAGTGACATACTTCCTGCAGTAAGGTGCCACCTCCTCAAGACTCTAGAACCTTCCTAACCATCACTTCCAACTGGAGGCCAAGTGTTCAACAATATGAGCCTACAGGGGACATTCTGCATTCAAACCATCACACATGGCAAGCATTTTACTGACTGAGCTATATTCCCAGGCTTGGAAATTTTACTGTCTATACATATCCAGTAACGTCTGCCTGGAAGTGACCTCCCTTTATCAGGTAATTGACAAAAATGGGGGCCCAAATTATCTTCACCCTCAACTAATCTGGCCACAACCACCTGTTCTAAAAAGGATAAACAATGATTCTGTCTTTATAAGCTCCTCCACTAACCCCCAAGGATGGACTCCTGGTATGTCAGATAGCTAGACCAGATCACAGTCACAGTGACCATGCTCACATTAAAGGACTCTCATGCTTTTTCTAACCATAAACAATATTTCCTAAGGCCTAAAGCTGGAGTGAGGCTTAGACCCTAGCCAGTAAATTCTTCTGTTATAGACTTTAAAGTCCTTGCCATTCACCCAATCCTACCTCAGTGCTGGCCATTAAAATTATTGCTTGATTGGTCCTCCTGAGATCACTGCAAAGTGATAATGGTCTTTCCTTAATTTCCCAGACCCCTCATTCTCTAGCTAAGTCTCTGGGCATTAGATATTATCTTCATTTTTCTTGCAGACCTCAATGCTCTGGAAAGATGGGATGAGCTAATCAGAGCCCAGAATTTTCCACTGAGCAACTCTACCATGGGGCTGGAGAGATGTCTAAGTGTTCACTGCGCAAGCTTGAGCACTTGAGTTTGCATCTCCAGGACCCACATAAAAAGCCAGACAGGGTGATGTAATCTTGTAATTCCCCTGCTAGGAGGCAGGGACAAGAGGAACTCTGAGACTCACTGACCAGTCAGTCTAGCAAATTAGTGAGCACCAAGTTCAGTGAGAGATCTTGTCTCAAAGGATAAAGCACCCAACATTGATCTGTGACTTCCATATATGCATACACTGGTATACCTGCCTATGTACACACTATCACAAATGGTTATACAACACACACACACACACACACACACACACACACACACACAGAATGAGAGAGAGAGAGAGAGAGAGAGAGAGAGAGAACACTTTGCCAGGAGATTCTTACTTAGGGAGCAATATTGCAGTAATCCTCCTTAGGTCTTCATTCAGAGCTCTTGGCTTAAGCATCTTTGAGGCATTTTATGGGCATAGTTGTTTTTTTTTTTAATGTATTCAAATCTGCTTCTAGATAATGAAGCCCAATCTTTAAGCCAATTTGTCTCTAGTTCCAATGAATTCCATCAGGCTATCAAAATTATGGGTTAGAGGAACTGCCTAATCTATCTGGAAACAAAACCTGTTTCCAATTTATGGGAAGGGCCTCAGGGCCAAGCATTGCTTTCTCTTTGGAAAGGTATTGGTGAAATTATTAAGGCCACTCCACGTAGTTAAAAGGGAGGTTTATTTTGTGGGGTAACTCAAAAGTGAAGGGATAGGTAACAGGGTCTGAGAAAGGTGTAGGGCAATCTGGTGGTGTTCTCTGGAGAACTCTGCTCGGTCTACCTCCAGCGTCCAGGGTCCAGGAACCAAGAGAGCCAGCGCATCTGGATCTCGGGTCTTCAGGGTCCTCTCTCGGCCCCGCCTTGTAGGCGTGACAGTTACCGAAGCCTCAATGGGGGTTGGAACTTCCAGATCAAAGCTGGAATGGCTATCCACTACATCTCTCCATTTTGTCTAAATAAGAAGGTTCTAGGCTGGGTTGTGCTGGTGCATGCCATTAATCCCAGCACTCGGGAGGCAGAGGCAGGTGGATCTCTGTGAGTTCGAGGCCAGCCTGGACTACAGAGTGAGTTCCAGGAAAGGCGCAAAGCTACACAGAGAAACCCTGTCTCGAAAAACAAAAAAAAAAAAACAACAAGAAAAGAAGGTTCTGACCTAATACAAGACTATATACAAAGGAGTGGTTATCAAATATTGCCCAGGAATAATGAGGGATAATGACCTAGATAAGATGGAACTACAACCAATGGGAACAATATCAAGCAAGAAACACATACTAAAATCCAGAGAAGTCTAGAGCATAGGTAAATGGCATGTTACAAAGATCCTTTCAACAGGTGTCCTATCCTAAAGAACTTGTGCTGTGGGATATTCTGTATGTTAAATGTGTTGTTCTGATTGGTTAATAAATAAAACATTGATTGGCCAGTAGCCAGGCAGGAAGTATAGGCAGGACCAGGAGAGAGGAGAATTCTGGGAAGTTGAAGGCTGAGTGAGAAAGATGCTGCCAGCCGCCGCCATGACAAGGGAGATGTAAGGTACCAGAATGTCACAGGTCATGTGGCAACTTATAGACTAATAGACATGGGTTAATTTAAGATAGAAGAATTAGATAACAAGAAGCCTGCCACGGCCATACAGTTTGTAAACAATATAAGTCTCTGTGTTTACTCGGTTGAGTCTGAGCGGCTGTGGGACTGGCGGGTGAGAGAGATTTGTCCTGACCGTGGGCCAGGCAGGACTGGAGAAAACTCCAGCTACAGAAAGGTCCTTTTCCCAATACTTTAGCATCTCTGGTAGCTATCAAGGTCTCATGCCGAGTGGTTCATCATTCCTGAGTTAAACCTTTGAAAGGAGACCTTCCCATTGGAACATCTCCTGTAGACCCTTGAGAAACTTAGCAATAAGTGACCTTAAAAACCTATTCAGCCAATTCATGCACTGAGCACAGGACCCGGTCCAACTGCCTGGATGCCTCCCAAACAGATCAAGCCAATCAACTGTCTCACCCATTCAGAGGGCCTGATCCAGTTGGGGGGCCCCTCAGCCATTGGTTCACAGTTCATGTGTTTCCATTCATTTGGCCACTCTTCCCTG
>CABHPQ010166005.1:3841-37324 GCA_902168405.1 Peromyscus aztecus
ACCAAGAACTAGCTGCTGGAATAATGCAGAAGACAGAAAACAGTCATAATGGACCATATAACTCTGTGCCATCTGTTGAGTCAACTTCCTCTTCACGGATCAAGGCATCTGACAATAAAAAACAGAATGACTTGGACCTTTTGAGCGAGTTTATTACTCTGAGAAGTAAATACAAGACTTTTCCTTCAGATGCTGAAGTCACAGGCCATGACCAAAAGAGTGGTGGGTAACGTAAAACTTTGGCGTAGGCACATAGACTGGGCACTGTCTGTTATACAAATGCAAGGAAATTCAAGCTCTTCTAGAGGATTGTATAGTTTTTCATAGACAAGGAAAGCGCCATTGACACTCCTTATAAATAGAGATAGATATGTAGGTATAGATTTAGATATGGATATATAGGTATGGATATAAATGTGCTTTCAAAGATTAAAAAGCACACTTTAATTTGTAACAAAACCATTCCTTTTAAAACTTGCTTTGTATAGCTTGGATATATAAGCTTAGTATTCCTAGCTTGATCATTCTCTCATGCTTTTTTTTATTAACTTACAATCTTACGCCAGTATTTTCAAAAATAGTTTTATTAATTCTTCAAGAATTTCAAACATTTTCTTTTTAACACTATCATTTCCCCCTTCCCATCTCCAATCAGATCCATCTTCCATTTCATACCCACCCAACTTTATGTCCTCATTTTTTAAAAAGGTTTCTTTACTTTGTTTTATGTGTATGGGTCTTTTGATGCATGTATGCATATGCACTGCATGAGTCCTAGTGCCCATGGAAGCTAGAAGAGAGTTCTGGGTCCCCTGGAACTGGAGTTACAGACATGTGAGCTGCCATGTGCATGCTGGCCACTGAACTTGGGTCTTCTGCAAGAGCAATAAGTGCCTTTCATCTCTGAGCCACCTCTCCAGACCCACCTTTTTTTTTTAACCCATTGAACCCCATTAGTGCTACCTATGTGCTCTTAAGTAGTGGCCATCCTTTGGAGCTTGGTTAGACCTACCAAGGGCTGCACTCTCCCAGCAGCTATCAGTTACTAGTAGCTCCTTAGTTAGGGCTTTATCTTAGTACTTTAACACACTTCAGTGTGTTCTTACACATTTCCCACGTTTTCTCATTTAATTGCTTATTACTCTTTCTAATATTATCAAAGAGTTTCTATTTAAGTTGTAATTGTCATATATTTCCTGCTTCTAACCATATCCAAAATAGTACAGTGTGTCATATCATTTCACTTCCAGTTTAAAAAAAAATAGAACTCAGGCTGGAGAGATGGCTCAGCGGTTAAGAGCAGTGGCTGCTCTTAGAGTACCTGGGTTCAATTTCCAGCACCCACATGACAGTTCACAACTGTCTATAACTGCACTTCCAGGGGATCTGACACCTTCATACCAACACACATAAAATAAAGTTAAGTAAATTATATAAAAAATGGAACTCTAGAATAATTTTTTATTTCAGACAAGGTCTCACTATGTAGCTATCCTAGAATTCACTATGTAGGCCAGGCTGGCCTCCAACTCACAGAGATCCTCTGCCTCCTGAGTGCTTCAGTTAAAGGTGTACACCCCTACACCTGGTGCATTCTAGAATAATTTTGATAGACTTTACCTTGGTGAAATTGGTACAAAAAGTACAAAATAATTTGTCCTTGCAGTCCTATGTTCTATCTGTGGAGACAAGATTTGGTTCTTGGTGTCATGCAGTCGTGTCTGATTTTCCAAAAGGTGTGACAGTCATTTATAGATGTGCTGAAGCTCATTACTGAATGTACATTAAGGGAATGAACTTCCCCCAAAGAAGGAAGTATTCTCAGCTTGTCTTATTAGCTTTCTCAAAAACTTCAATAATTAATATCACTTGACTGTATCTATTCGGATTACTTTAAATTAACCGGCAGTATTACTTCAAGATGTTATAATCTAATTTAAATATTCTCCAAATTATACTTGGGATTCTTTATTTTTATTTAAGGCAGGATCTTTCTGTGCAGCTGTGTCTGGCCTCAAATTTGTAATCCTCCTGCCTTAGCCTTCCAAGTGCAGGGATTATAGGCATAGTCACCATGTCCCATTCCATTATCATACTTTTAACCTCACATATTAAAGTACCTCGGGTTGGTAATACAGTCTTAAAGTATCTTATAATCATATTATTGATGGGTGACATTAATATTTTAGTTAAAATAGCTGTGTGCATATGTACATGAATCCTCTATAATACCTAAGAAAGAAAAAAAAGACCCTAGCACTTATTAAACACTGTATCAGGTACTGCATTGTGTATTAAAAGAGGGGTGGTTTGTTTGGGCTGGAAGTAAGGCAGGCAGCTATGGAAAACTTCATGTAGAAGATGGCTGAACTGAGGGTAAGCAGTAAAAAGTGGTGTCCCCAGAAAGGATGGAGGCATTGGAAGTCTTGGAACCCAGTAGAAAGACAACTCTGGAAAGGCACAGAGGTGGGTGCTGTCATCATTTTATGTGTCCAGAACTGGGCGGCATTTGACCCCTGTACCTAAGGTAGGATCCTAGCCCGTGTTTACATATGAGGACACCCAGGCTGCTGTCAGGACTGTACCTAAGGTAGGATCCTAGCCCATGTTTACATATGAGGACACCCAGGCTGCTGTCAGGACGGGGGCTGAATTCTGACCAGATGCCAAAGTTTCCCCACTTCTGTCATCCACTTGGCTACTCAGCACGCTGTTAGGTCCACTGATCTGGATAATTTGTTTAACTTAGTCTCAGTGTACTTCCGTGAAGAAATTTAGCATCTGTGATATTGAACACTGTTAAAGTGAACAATTTAATGTTTTTGCTAGAATTTCAAGATGAAGAAAAGGGTTCTCTGACTCGTCAAGAAGAAAGTCCTGTTGTTTCTAATAACAAAACTCCAAAGGAGAGAAGTCAAGAAAGAACAGATGATGTCATTGAGATTCAGGCATCAGGTATGCAGTAGGCTTTCAAGATTTCAAGATGCATTCTCTTTCACTTGATTTGGAAGTCCTCTCCCAGATTTGTAGAACATGCCTTATTTTCCTGTAATTGTCTTTATTTGTTTCAGAAACTTAATTCCATTCCTACGTTCAAGTTTCTTCCAGACATGGGATGCCTGTGCACATCCATGTCTTTCTCCCATAGTCATGCTCCAGCCCACTAACTGCTGTTTCTTCCTTCATTAAAACTGGAGCCTCGTCCCTACATCCGTGGAAGAAGACTGAACTGCGAGAGTCCTCAGTCTCTTCTTCCATGTTCGGGAAATGTGTTACTAATGATCTGTTCTCTCACCCACTGTCAGCGTGATACAGGTGGTTATCAGAAACAGCACACTGACCTTTCCACACACCCTGACTTGGATGCTGTTATTTTTCAGACACCCAGTGCCAAGCATACTGTCTCCTAGAAGCAGCAGCGACTCCCGTCTTAAACAAACTTGTTTGCCTCTGTACTTACCCTGCTGCTAATTGGAAATTTGCCACTGTCATATTTGACCAAACAAGATTCTTCTTAAAGGAACAAGAAAAAATAATAAATGATGCAGTTCACCAAGGTGAGTACAAATCAGATCCAGACTACTCGAGGAGGCACATTTAAAGGCAACTGTAGCAATGCAGACCTCAGACCTGGAAGAAACCTTAACTGTAAGTTAGCACGTAGTACCCAGTCTAGGCCAAGCCCAGAAGATTCTCAGTGAATCTCTTAAGTGATATGTATTATTTGATAGATCTCCATTGCAAAAATGAAGTTAAGCCCACAACTGTTCACACTGGAACTGGTACTTGACCCTGCTCTGACCATGCCCAAACAAAATTGCAAAAACAGGATCCAAAGGATAAAATCATTTCTGGTGAACTTAACTGCATCCCATAATGAAACACAAGATTTATATAAACATAAACATACCCAGCACCCAACAACATAAAACTGATGAGATCTAGTGTAAAGTCATATCGCCAGACAGTAAAGAGGCAGGAAATACAATGCATAAATAATGAGAATAATTTATTAAAACAAACCTAATCAAAGATACTAGAGTTATCAGAGGTTGCTGAAGCTCATGATAACTGTTTCTGCATATTCAGAAGGGGTTTTAGGCACCTGACATAACCATATCCAGTAATTACTGTTGTCATGGCTGGCCTCTAACACTGTGGTTCTGGGGAAGGAGAGAACAAACAACGATCTTAGAATAAGACAGTAGACTTCTACTCTTCCTTATCCATATGAGCGCCTGTTCCCACTACTCAAGCCATGGATGGAGAACTTCTCTTAGAGTTATTTCTGTCCCTGCTGGGGCATGCACATTGGGGTTTGTAGCTGCCTATAGTACAGGCCAGGACATTCTAATAGGAAAAATAGGAAACTTATCTTTTGTTGAGTGACATTTTGAAATCTAGCCTCCTTCTCCAGTCTGCCTGTGACCATTAATTTTTAAGCCTGGTGTGGTATTCCATGTGCTCTGTCTTGTGGAAGAGATAGTGTACTGTGCTTACTACATGTTATCTGGACCTAGTTGTTTGTTAGTAAAGTCAGTTTTCTAAATTCATTAAATTATACATATGTTAACAAATTAGCACTTCTTCTAAAAATAATATAGGTGGCCTGGAGAGATGGCTCAGTTGTTTTAAGAGTATGTGCTTCTCCTACAAAGGACCTAGGTTCAGTTACCACATGGTGGTTCCTACCACCTGTATCTAGGTTCTAGGTGATCTGTAACCTTCTTGTGGCCTCTGCCTGCTCCTGCATGCACATGGTGCACATAAACTCATACACACAATACTCTGAAATAAAAATAAATAAATCTGCTGGATATGATGGTTCATGACTTTAGTCATGCAACTCAGGAAGCAGGTGGATCTTTGTGAATTTGAGGCCATCCAGAGCTACAAAGTGAGACCCTGAAACAACAAAAATAAAGCAAAATTGGGCCAGCAAGATGGCATAGCAGATAAAGATCCTTGCTGCCAAGCCTGGTGACCTGAGTTTGATTCCCAGAACCCACATGGTGGAAGGAGAAACAGACTCGTGCAAGTTGTCTTCTAACCTCCACGCACATGGGTGATATATACATGCCCTCCTCTCCCCATCTCACGCTTTTACATTGTAGAAGAATCCAACCATTCATCTTCAGAAAGTTCTAGAAGTGCATAGAACACGTTAAGTAGGCAGTTGGCTCATCCCTCTGAATACTTCTCTTATGTGAGTCAGATCTCTGAGCTAACACTTTGAGATGTCTATTTCCATTTCTAAGTATTTCTTCTTTTACAAATCTCTGCTTTTATCTTACCCAAATGGCAAGTTACTAATTTAATTTTCTTCTTGGTAAGAACTATTGTTTTTTTTTCTTTCAAAAAAAGTAAACATAACTGAATATTCTTTGCCAGTAGGGGATGAGCTGAGCAGTCAGCTCTCTGGGCTTGGTGCTATTATCCTGAGCATCACTTATCCTCACTAAAGCTGTGTCCTCCTCCGTAGTGAGGATCACAGTAATCCTGACAGGATTATTAGAGAGTCGATGAACTAACCTGCTTATCTAACACAGCCTAACAATAGTAAGCACTCGCTAATAGATACTAGCTGTTATTATCAAGCAGATTTGATACATATTCTAAAACTCTAATGTGTTAACTATGTTTTTGCTTGTATAGGTAAAAATGATGACAGAGAAATAACATTCAGGCATGCTGCTCTCTTACATCTCCTGGTAACAATTAGAGACGTCCTTTTAACATGCAGCTTGGAGACAGCATTAGGTTGGTAGGAAATTTTTTATTTTTGCTTTCTTCTTGTTGAATAGCCCATCTGAAATAACTTTACTTTTCTTAAAAAGATACACTTCTTGAAAAATTATGTAGCCTCTTGCCTATTACACTGACCAACATACATTTTGTCATAATTATTAATGGGATATATATATATATATGGTGTATATTATACACATTTCAGTACTAAGAATCAAACTCAGGGCCCCTTAATACTGTAATGCTAAATAAGCAGTCTATCACTAAGCAAGACGCTCAGCCCAGACTGGAACTATATATATATGTATATATGTATATGTGTGTATATATGTATGTATATATGTATATATATGTGTTTGTATATATGTATATATTGTTTATGCTGGTCGTCTAGGTCTGAATTGCAGAGTTCTGATGGCTTTATACAGATCTGAATGTATAATCATAATTATGTGCTGGTTTTTAATGTGAGAGTTGACATTTTGTCATATACATTTTAGGTCCTTAGTATGTGTCTGCAACTTTGCCTTAAAAAGTAAGAACTAGCTATTGCTATACAAAATAATTTAGTCCTTACTATACGGGGCTAAAAGAGATGCTACTGGATTAGATTTGTTTTTTAAGTTAGTTCTGTGCCTGGAGAGATGGCTCAGTATTTGAGAGTACATATGTTCTTGCAGTGGACCCCAGTTCAGTTTCCAGCCCCATGTTGAGCCGCTCCAGTGGGATTCTTGCCTCTGACCTCCACAGCACTGGCACTCATGTGCATTTACCCCCAAACATACACATACAGATAACTAAAAATAAATTTGGAGGAAGCAGAGTTTCTCTGTGTAGCCCTGGTCAACAGCCCTGAAACTCTGTTGACCAGGCTAGCCTCAAACTCAGAGATCCACCTGCCTCACCTCCTGAGTGCTGGGATTAAAGATGTGTGCCACCATGCCTGGCCTACAATCAATCTTTTTTAAAATGTTAAGACCAGACAGCAGTATTAAGAATCAGTAATGAGCAGGGCAGTTGGTATTACACACCTTTAATCCCAGCACTCGGGAGGCAGAGACAGGTGAATCTCTGTAAATTGAAGACCAGCTTGGTCTGCAGAGTGAGTCCCAGGACAGCCAAGGCTACACAGAGAAACCCTGTCTTAACAAACAAAACAACAGCAATGAATCAGTAATGAGAATCAGATTTGAAAAAATTGAAAAAGGAGGTAAAACATAAGTCAGTATCTTGGGGTTGGAAAGATGGCTCAGAGTGTTAAGAGCACTGGCTGTTCTTCCAGAGGACCAAGGTTCAATTCCCAGCACCCACAGCTCACAACTGTCTATAATTCCAGTTCCAGTGATAACATAAAAAGGTCAATTATTGAATCTACTTTTAAAAAGGAACTACTTGTTTTAAAAAGGATAAGTAATGAAATTTTTTGTCTGAGTTTATCAAATGTTACTGGAGTGGACATTGTTAATATATAATGGAGTTTTTCATCTGAATCTGTCAAATGTTAATGGACTAGACATCGTTAATGTAATTCTTGACTGTATATATTGTATATACTTATTGGATATAGTTTTTCTTGTATTAGTTATAAGCTTTTTTTAATTTTAGACAAAAAGGGGGAAATGTGATATTGTGTTCCCCAAAATATTGTGCACTCTAATAAACTTATCTGGGTTCAGAGAACAGAACAGCCACTAGATATAGAAGCCAGAAAATGATGGCACACACACCTTTAATCCTAGCATCCCAAAGGCAGAGATCTGTCTGGATCTCTGTGAGTTCAAAGACACACTGGAAACAGCCAGGCATAGTGACACACGCCTTTAATCCCAGGAAGTGATGGCAGGAAGCAGAAAGGTATTTAAGGTGTAAAGACCAGGAACTAGAGCCTGGTTAAGCTTTTAGGCTTTTGAGCAGCAGTTCAGCTAAGACCCATTTGGATGAGGACTCAGAGGCTTCCAGTCTGAGGAAACAGGATTAGCTATGGAATTGGTGAGGTGAGGTTAGCTGTGGCCTGTTTTGTCTCTCTGATCTTCCAGCATTCACCCCAATACCTGACCCCAGGTTTATTTTCATTAATAAGACCTTTTAAGATTCTTGCTATAGTTCCAGGGGATCCAACACCCTCACATAGACATACATGTAGGCAAACACCAATGCACATAAAAATAAATAAACAAAAAGTAATCATTAAAAACAAATATAAAAAAATAAGTCAACCTAAAAGTTACCTGTCAGCCTCACAGTACTAATATAAGAATTAACATGCATGTTCATGTAAAACATATGGAATAAGAAGTAAATATTTTGTTATCATTTCATTAATTACCCAAATATCTTTTTTTAAATTTTTATGTATATGAGTGCTCTATCTGCATATACAACTTTATGCCAAAAGAAGGCATCAGATTCCACTAGAGATTGTTATGAGCCACCATGTGGTTGTGAGCTTGTCAAAAAGAAATTCTTGAGATAAAAATCTAGATTTACTAAATATGAACATTCAAGGACAAGATTTAGGTTCTTTCATGTTTATGTTGCCCTTTGTAGATAGGTATGGTTGGATATGCTTGTAATGCCAGCTTTGGGGGAGGCTAAAATGCTCCCTTGAGCCCTGGAATTTGATATCAAACTGCAGAACATAGTAAGACTCTGTCCTATGTGCATGATTTAGACTCCAATGTTTTGGCAGATGCACAGATTAATTATGAATAAATACCACTTACTTTACCCTGAGTTTTTATAATAATGAGGTTGTCATGTGCATTAAAAAAACAAAATTCAGGTACAAAGTTGCATAAATTAAATACTAAGAAAATTCCAATGAATAAATATTTCAAAAGGATTTCTGTGTAAGTGTAGATTCTGAAGTTTGTAGAGTGAACTAATACTCAATAAGCAGGAAGCAGGAGAAAATAAGATATATTAAACGTATGGAGATATGTACAAGTAAATTAATGTTATATAGCTTAAAAAGAGACATGTGGTATTGATTTTTTAACTTCACCCAATTTTAAAGACATTATATGTTTGAGAAGGAAGATATGTTTCTCTAATTTCAGCATTGTACTGGTTAATTCCAGAACTACTTAGGAGGCAAAGGCAGATGGAACTCTGTGATGTGAGGCCAGCCTGATCTACATAACAAATTCCAGACCAGCCAAGGATAGACAGTGAGACTATGACTCAAAAAAAAAAAAAGAAAAGAAAAGAATAAAAGAAAAATAAAACAGTATTACCCAGCATGTGCATGTATCAAAATATTACATAGTATTCCATAAGTATATATACTTTTTAATAGTATTTATGTATTGGGTATAAATTTAAATTAAAACAGCAACATATTTTATTAAAGTGAGAATAGGACTAAATGAAATGTTAACTGTCACTGTTTTTGTTTTCATTTTGTTTATTTTATTTTTATTTTCTGTGTTTGGGTATTTTGCATTGCCTGTGGAGACCAGAAGAGGCATCAGATCCTCTGGAACTAAAGTTACAGACAATTGTTATCTATCATGTAGGTGCTGAAAACTGATCCTCTATCCTCTGGAAAAACAGTCGGTACTCTTCACTACTGATCCATCTCTCCAGATCTATTAACTGTCACTTAAGATTTATTTCCTAGTGCACACCTTTAATCCCAGCACTCAGTAGGCAGAGGCAAAGGCAGGAAGATCTCTGTGAGTTCCAGGCCAGCCTGATCTACATAGTGAGTTTCAGAATGGCCTGGTCTACATAGTAAATTCCAGGACAGCCCAGGCTACATTAGAGAGACCCTGTCTCAAAAAACAAAAAACAAGAAGATCTATTTTCTTTTAGTGATTTTTGCCATAGAGTTATAGTAAAAAACATTAAAGGGCTTAATATTTTTCCCTAATTTTCTTTAACAGGATATTTGTCGAATGCAAAAGATATCTACAAAAGTCTGTTAGACTCCTGCTTGGATAACATTTGGAGACAGCTGAAAATTTTACAGTTTATTACAGAAAAAAGGCCTAAAACCAACTATAAGATCCAGGAATTGCAATGTCAGATACTAAGCTGGTTGCAAAGTCAACAACAAATTAAGGTTGGGTATTGAGCTAAAGCAGATAAAGTAATCAGTATAAATAAGGGCCCCTTATTTATGATTTTATGCATTTAACTTTGAAGTTATAAAATAGGCTGTTTGGCTCTTGACAATTTCCTCCTTAAGTAAGATAACAGTCTCAGATGCAGAGAAAGGGAGATTTGTGTCATTATTCATTGCCTTCCGATTTAAAATGCTTTAATTTCTGTTATAAAGTATTGTCATGGATTGGTTCTCCACGGGATTGGTTCTCCCCGCCTGGTATTTGTACAAGATCATGGAAATTTACATCATAATATAACTACAATAATTTATTTGGGGGTAATAATCTAGAATCTCATCTGTCATGATATTATAAAAAATACCTTATGTATTTTTTATCTTCTCACATACCCTACATCAATTATATGAGAGCTGAATTAATGAAGTTTTAAGGCAAAATACCTCTTTAAACTTAATCTCCCAGAAAAGAATTACAAGTGGTCACACTAAATCTGAATACAAGTTTATATGGGTTTTTTCCCTTTTCCACTTTGTCACTCCTTTATCCTAGACTTTATAGTTTCTTGAATGACTTCTACAGGTCGTTAAATTAAATCAATAAATGAGAAATTTACTATTGAACCTGATCCACTGCTCCCCTCCAAAAGAGAAACTGCATGCTAAGGAGAAGAATGCAGCAGCTACTCCTTTTCTCCAATAATTTCACACTTGTAGGGGTTGAAATGAACAGTACAAAACAGACTGAGACGACTTGTGCATGGGTATTATATATAGATAGGAACACTAAGGCACTGCCTCAAAACACTTCCCCGTTGATGTCTGATGTTACCAGAATTTAGAACAGGAGTATTTACTTTGTAACCTGTGTGTTCCCTTTTTTGTTTGTAAGGCTGGGTTCTCTCTGCAGCAGAGGCTGGCCTTGACCTCCAGGTCCTCCTGCCTAGGCCTCCTTAGTGCTGGGTTCACAGGCTACCACACGTGGAACTCTGCTCTCATTGTCTGTGAGGAAGAATAATCCAGCTGGGGATATATCTCAGGGTAGAGCACTTGCTAGCATGTGTGGAGCCCTAGCTTTGACCTCCAGTACCACAAAAAATAAAATAAAATAAAAGAATAATCATTCAGCAATACATGCAGAATTCTTACTTTTGTCTAGGTACTGATTATAATAAGAATGGACACAGATGGAGAAAAGCATTTGCTTATTAAAACCCTTAAGAAAATAGAAGGTAGGGGCATTTAACTTATGTTTCATTTAGTAAATGCTTTAAGTTATACAAATGCATTCATCTAACTGTTATTGACAGTAAAATATCATAAATTTGTCTTCTCATAAAAACCTCAGTGAGGTTTTTACCAATGGTTTGATTCTCCATTTGCTCAAACTTTCACCAGTATTTAACTAACAATTTTTAAACCAATGTAGATTCTAAGTCTGTAATATATATCTATAATACTTATACGTATTTTTATTAAGAACTGACATGTTTTGTAGATTACTTCCTAGTTGCTACATTGATACTCGTTGCTTAACAACTCAGTTTTATAAACAAAGAAAACATTCATAAAGATTATGTAGCGGGGCTGGAGAGATGGCTCAGTGGTTAAGAGCACTGACTGCTCTTCCAGATGGACCCAGGTTCAATTCCCAGCACCCACATGGTGGCTCACAACTGTATGTAACTACAGTTCCAGGAGATCTGACACCCTCACACCAATCCACATAAAATAAAAAATTAAATAATTATATAAAAAAAATTATGTAGCATACTAGATCTTATAGGTAGTAATTGAGGAGATAGTATCTAACCAGTTTTCTCATGTCACTGTATACTTCAGCTCTGCTCACTGATGCCCCCTATCAGCCCTTTCTACTTTGAGCTTAGAAACCCATTGCTTACATGCAGTTTCTATCACACTATAACTGAAACATGACTTTCTCCCATAAGCCATTGCTTCCTCTGTAGCCCTCTCATATGGAAGCTGATTATTTTCCTTTCAGATTTTTATTTATTTGTGTGTATGAATGTGAACTCCTACCTGCATGATGGAAGGAGAGAACCAACGCCTGCAAGTTGGTTTCTGACCTACACACACAAGTATACACACTAAATAAATAAATCAGGAAAGTGCTATACAGTATTAGCATGTGATGTGGAGGTGAGGAAATGATTGACAGTTGCAGCTCTTGTCTGGGCTTCAGGCTGAGTACCCAGTTGCCTATGATACTTGCTGTCTTCATTTCATCATTGTCTGCTGACACCAAAATCTTGACTGTACAACTGGAAGTGTTTGGATCTTTCAAATGACAACTCTCCTCAGCCAGGAGCTAGCTGGGCCCTTTTTTATATCTAGTGATAGGGGAAAAAAATCTGGTTTCATTTTCTACATGTTTAAAGATCTAGTAAGGCACTCACCATGTCATTAATTTGTTTCTAGGATCAGAGCTAATATAAAACACTCATTTATACTTTCGATGATGTGAGTCACCTTATGATCTATATAAAAAGATAATACTTGTCTTTATTGCTGCTAAACTATGTGTTATCAAGTAATATTACACATAATGGTTAACCATTACTATGTCATTATTATATAATAACTTTGTGAACTTTACAATTTATGGAAGTACACTAACAGATTATAGAATTAATTTAGACTTAGTCTAACTGTTCTTTCATTAGTTATGTCAACCCGAAATAAGCTAGATGAATGTAAGGATACTATAGTCAGAAGTTTTTCTCCAGTCCCACCTGGCCCGCGGTCCCACAGCCACTTTTAAAATAATTACTCAGAGGCTTAAATTAATTACCAATTGCATGGCATGTGGCAGGCTTGTTGCTAGCTAGCTCTTATAACTTAAATTAACCCATTTCTATTAATCTATGTTTTGCCACATGTTCCGTGGCTTACCGCTCTGCTGGCATGTTGTTCCTTGGGCAGCAAGCTGGCATCTCTCTGCCTTTCCTTTCTCTTCCTGTCTATCTGCATGGATTTCTGCCTGCCTCTAAGCTGCCTTGCCATAGGCCAGTGCAGCTTTATCAACCAATCAGAGCAACACATATTCACAGCATATAGAAAGATATCCCACAGCACTTCCCCTTTTCTGTCTAATCAAAAAGTAAGGTTTTAACTTTAACATAGTAAAATTACATATAATAGAACAGTTATGAAGCAGGAATTACAATTACAATATCTAGTCCATTCATATTTGGCAAAATTAAAGAAAATATTCTATCCTATATTTATGAGTCTAAAGTTTCATATCTAATTTATCTTTTATCATAACCAAGAAAAATTACAACTATCTAGTCTTCAACTACATCAAAGACCCCAGAAGGATATAATGTTACCTAAGTAAACAGGAAATGCATTGTAAGCAGCTTCCAAAATTCTGGAAATGACAGAGACAGCTGCCTAACAGGACAGTCATCCAAAGTTTCTCTGTAATGTTGAGGCATCCTTCTTCAGCCTATAGGCCTAGAGTCTCTCAATTGCTTCTCTCTGTGTCCTATAGAATGTCTGGCAGTTTCTTCTGTGAAGCAGGAACCTGAAGGACCATCTCACCTTGCAAAGTTCAGTGGTCACCTTCCTATGGGTCCTGCATGTGCAGTTTATATAACATCCTGTCAAGCAGTCCAGGCAAGATCAATTTCTTGCCCAAATGGCCATTTTGTGCCAAGAAGATAAAATCCATACGGAGTGTCTTTGATGCCCATTTTTCTCTTTAAAGTAAATGGGTGCTGCCAGGAGCAGACGTGTCTCACTGTCCAGAGAAGTCTGAGCTCTTAAAACATTTTAAACACCATATTCTGTAAGTCTTTAAAGTGTTTGAAGACTACCTACCTAATTGAAATATATCTGTGTATACCTAGAAAACTTAACTAACATGACTATAAGTTTGAGTATCATGGATGACTAATTATTAATCTATATTTCTTAATTATACATTATAATTTCAAATGAGCTGCATAAACATACCTTAAACAAGAGTAGAAATATACATACAGTATAACAAAAATTAATTTTAAATTTGCATCAATAAACTAAAATCCATAGCAATGTTAAACATTTTAAACAAACTTTAAAAGTAGATTCAATAATCTACCCTTTTATCCTATCATATCTATATCCACCTTTTTTTACAAAGAGATTGTATTTATAATCAACCCCCTTTAAATAAAAATAAACATTTATAAACAATATTTTGGGAATTTGGGCATAGCTTCTCATACTACTTCCTGCTGGTTGGGGGTGCTGGCAATCTTATGGGGCCTGAGAAAATTAAGAATTATGGTCAAGTCCTGACTAGAGTAGTCTGTGAGGCTATATTCTCTGAGCCAGTTGCCTTGAAGTTGATTTTGGATATTGGATCATCTGGGCCACAGTGTCATTGGAGACCTTTCAGGGAGTCTTGGCTGATCAAACCATGTTAGCCTGGAAGGAATCCACAGGTTCTCATCTTCTATGGAAACAAAAGCAGAACCTCTTTTCCAAAGCAATATATTTTTAGACATAAATTTTGAAGTCAAGATACCTTTAAAATATATACATTGGTTTAACTTAGCAGCCTTTACAATCAAGTATCTTTCTGCAGTTAAAAATCCCAGAGACAATATAATCCAGACTCTGTGTAACTTCCATCTTTATGTGGCTTATTTTTTATATTACTTTTACTGTCTCTTTAAAGACTTTATTTTAAAAAACATCTATTTCTTTATATAACTACATATACTCTCTTTCCTCTCTCTTCCAAGCCTACATACATTTTTACACACACTATAAACTATTTAGTTTTATTCCATCTGAATCTATTCTTACTGTGTTTCTGTAATAATTTTCTGACCATTGCTTTAAACTGCAGAGGCTAGGATGGAAACTGCAAGCCTGGTTGCTGGCTCCACCCACCTCAGCTTCCCAACATGGCGGAGGTAATTCACCAGCAGCCCAGCTCTGGGAGCCATGCTCTCCACCAACTCTGGGAGGCAGTGGGTCTATGCCTCTGTCAAGGAGAGTGTAACCCAGAAACCTCCCCCTCTTTTTCTAAAATCTATACTAGCAAAAGGTAAATTTGCCACACAGTGCGCTGTGCCGCTTGTTGATGCCACTGCGTAATGTGGCAGGAATCTTCCATGTTGCTTAGTTCATGGCGGCTGGCAGCCAGCTCTCTCTCAGACAGCTGTTGGGAGATGAGTCTCTATGCTACTACTGGCATGAGACTGTGAGACTAGGAAGCCTAGTGTGGCTCTGTTTTTGTGCGTTCAGAATCTTTAAGCTTTCTTTGGTCTATGTGGATCAATGCCCAATGGTGAGCACCAAATGTAGTCGGAAGTTTTTCTGCAGTGCCACCTGGCCCGCGGCCCCACAGCCACTTATAAAATAATTATTCAGAGGTTTATATTAATTACCAATTGCATGGCACATGGCAAGCTTCTCGATAGCTAGCTCTTATAACTTAACCCATTTCTATTAATCTGTGTTTTGCCACGTGTTCCATGGCTTACCAGTCTGCTGGCATGTTGTTCCTTGGGCAGCAAGCTGGCATCTCTCTGCCTTTCCTTTCTCTTCCTGTCTGTCTGCTTGGATATCTGCCTGCCTTTAAGCTGCCTTGCCATAGGCCAATGTAGCTTTATTTATCAACCAATTAGAGCAACATATATTCACAGTATACAGAAAGACATCCCACAGCAGGACACAGTGTTTGAAATTTTTATTTTATTTAAATACTAGTAAGAAATTTAAATTAAAGTTAAAAATCGTGAATGATTGGTGCTCATTAAGTTCTATTTCTTATATAGACAGTAAACAAATGCATACATACACATGTTCATATCACATTGAAATAGACTCTCTTGCTGATATTGTTATGTACTTACATTTTTGGCTAGAGAAAGGATAAGAATTACTATGATTTAGGGCAAAATAAGATTAAATGCACAACTAATAAGTGTTTAATATGGCTGTTTTAAAATTAAATGTTTGACTGTTTTTGTTGGCATAAAAAAAATGACATGATCTTTGTGTATACACACCAGAAATATTGCTTATGTTATAAGCTTTCTAATAAACTAGACTTAGAAATGTAATCTGGAAAATCATATTTCAAATAATTTCCTTGCTTACAGAATTTTAGTTCATTTTTATGGGAGTGAAATTTGTGGCACTGGAAAAAATTATAACCAAAACTAAAAAAAAAAAAATCTTGATGAAAGAAAACTCCCTTTTTTTCCCAACAGGTTTAACATTGACTGTTTTACATTCAAATGAGAGAAAAGATTTTCTGGAAGCTACTGGTGTTTTAAAAGGGTAAGATTGTATATTTTTAATATATGGCACAGCTCCACAGGAAAGGAAGAGCTTCCCCTGGAGTTTAGGCTGTGCTGTAGCTCACTGGCCAGGAGTGGCGTTGGCCTTGGTCCCTATTACTTGGGAAGATGTTCCTCCCAGAGTTCTCTTTAAGAAAGTCTGAAGTCCACAGCTTTACTCTCCTCATGAAAAATGCCTTAGAACACTTTAACTCTCAACATAGCCATGTCTATTTAATAAAATTAGCATCCAAGAATTTAGCTCAGTCTTGTTTTAAGACCCCAAAATTATCATCATCGTTGTTGTTAGAATAGAAATACTACTGGGGCGGTGGTATTAAGACTCAGTAATGAGCCGGGCAGTTGGTATTACACACCTTTAATCCCAGCACTCGGGAAGCAGAGGCAGGCGGATCTGTGAGTTTGAGGCCAGCCTGGGCTACAGAGCAAGATCCAGGACAGCCAGGACTCCACAGAGAAAGCCTGTCTCGTGGAAAAACAAAAAGGGAAGAAAGGAAAAAGAAGTCTCTTTCAAAGCATAACCGTGTTTCCTTCAGGTTCTTGGTTTGCCACGTCTGCTTCCTTTCTTCCTGGGGACGGCCTGCTGAGAATAGACCTAGAGTTGGGTTTTGTTTTTTTTTAAAGGTTCACTTATTTATTTCTTATGTATACAATGTTCTGCCTGCATGTATGCCTGCAGGCCAGAAGAGGACAGCAGATCTCATTATAGATGGTTGTGAGCCACCATGTGGTTGCTGGGAATTGAACTCAGGAACTCTGGAAGAACAGCCAGTGCTCTTAACATCTGAGCCATCTCTCCAGCCCTAGAGTTGGGTTTTTATTTTTTTTTTTTTTGTTTTTTGTTTTTTGTTTTTCGAGACAGGGTTTCTCTGTGTAGCTTTGCGCCTTTCCTGGAACTCGCTTTGAAGACCATGCTGGCCTCGAACTCACAGAGATACGCCTGCCTCTGCCTCCCGAGTGCTGGGATTAAAGGCGTGCGCCACCACCGCCCGGCTAGAGTTGGGTTTTTAAATGCATTTATTTTGTATTACTTCACATAGAAATTGAAAACCAGGCATGGAGGTGAATGCTTTTAGTCCCAGCACAGGGAGGCAGAGGCAGGCATATCTCTGTGAATTTGGGGCCAGCCTGGTCTATATAGTGAGTTCCAGACAACCAGGGCTACACAGAGAAACCCTGTATCAAAAAGTATAAACAAAACAACAAAAGAAAGATAGATGAGATTAACACAGTCGGAAGAGATGAGCTTTTCCAGTTGAGTAGGCAAGGTCAGGAGAGCACAGGAAGCCATCTCTACTGCCCCAGTTAAAGAATGATAAGGGTAATCCCATTGTCTTGACCTGCTTTTGTCTTCAGTACCAGTTCCTG
The DNA here is from genome assembly GCA_902168405.1 of Peromyscus aztecus. Lineage (NCBI taxonomy): Eukaryota > Metazoa > Chordata > Mammalia > Rodentia > Cricetidae > Peromyscus > Peromyscus aztecus. The sequence continues at coordinate 21,353 of CABHPQ010166005.1, forward strand.
TGTGGTTGTGCACCATCACAGTATCAGAGCAGATTTCCCCTGGAGCAGCTTCTCACTCGTGGTGGAGTACAATCACGTGGGACACTCTTGCTGGGCCAGGCACTGCCAGCAGCTGAGTATACCTTTCCTGGCCTTCAAAGTCGTCGTTCCAGACACAGCTCTGAAAAGTAAGGAGACAAGCCAGGATCCTGTTCTCCATTAGAGCAGAATTGGTCTGTTTGAAGAAACAGTTTTCTTTGTTCTGATTTCTATTTATAAAACAAACGTTGCATTTATATAGTTTCTTTAACATACACCTGCATTACTACTGCTTAATAAAAAAGAGAGAGGTGTGGTAGAAGAAAATGTAAACTTTTATAATTCTCTTCTTTAGGAAACACCTTGCTGGATAGATTTGGTGGGTTTCTCTTGGAGATTAAGATCCCATACATATTTTTTGCATCTGAAGGAGTGCTTAATACCCCAGAAATACTCCGGCTGCTGGAATCTGAGTAAGCCACAATTTTCAGTTGCTGATCTCAGCACTTGTGTGTGTGTGTGTGTGTGTTCTGATGAATTACGCTGTACATGTTAAACCTTGTCTTCCTGACCAAAGACTAGAATATACAAGAACTTCTTTCCACAGAGTATATCAATTTATATTTCTAATACCTAAACTATAAATAACTATTGAATAATATTTTTATAATATATACTAATTTTATCAACAAAATGAAATTTAATTTTTCTTTAATTTGCATTTTATTTACATTTCTTTTGTTACCAGCACATATAAACATTTTGCAATATTCAGAATGATAATTTTGCTTAAAAACAGCATGGAAAACAGGACAATGAAGTTCTAAATGAAAGGCTGGGTTTTCAGGTCATTAGTTCTAAGGTTATATCAACACTGAGCATTTTAAAAAAAAATTCCTGTATCAAAGTACACAGGATTATTGAAGTACACATCAATGAAGGAAAAGTGACCTACTACTTCAGATAAAATGCAGATCAACATTCTGTGCTTTTGTTTTCATATTGAAAGGCTATAATAGGGTACTTGTGAAAACAATTAGCTCATAAAAGCAGTTAAAGTGTACACACAGACTTGGGTTGTAGCTCAGTTGTCGTGTGAACTTAGTATGTGTTATGAGGCCACGGAGTATTTGTGAGGCCCTGGATTTAACCTCCAGCAACAGTTTGACCTCTAAAAGTAAGTCCATTTAAAATAGAGAGGAAGAAATTCTGGTAAATGCAGACTCTTACAGTCTTTTGATGTGATGTTTTGATTTTATGAGTCACTGTTGAAGAACTAGGATAAATAGGTGAAAACATTTGTAATGGTAGTATACAGACTAATAGTCAGCACAATTAGTAAGACAGCATATACCTTTTAAAAGGATTGTCATTGTGAAAAAAGAATTAGCATGGGCTGGAGAGAAGGCTCAGCGATTAACAGTACCTGCAGAGGACCAGAGTTTGGTTCCTAGCCCCCAGATTGGACAGCTCATAAACACCTGTTACTCTAGCAGTGACCCAGGGAATCTGATGCCCCATTCTGGCCTCCATGGGCACCAGAGTACACATGCACTCACATACACATGCATGCATACACATACATAAAAATTAAAGCTAAATCTTTAAATAAATAAATAAAAATTTAAAAAGAGATTAACACAATTCAAGGTGAAACCAATAGAAAATACACCAGAGGCCTTCCAAGCTGAGCAGGTACAGATTAAAGAAGGGTCTGCTTTCTTTTATATACTGAATAAATCATAATTTTCATCCAAAATTTAAAGGGTAAGTTCATTTATGAAAAAAACAGTAACTCACATAATTTAATATTCAGAAGGACAGCACAATACTCTGAAGAGCATTTTTAGCCCTGACATTATTTTCACTGAAGAATATTGTCTTTTTTTTTCTAACTAGTTTTTTTTTAATTTATTTTATAACAGGCTGAGCTGAATCCCCAGGGGAGTCCTTGCCCTGGAGGAGATGGGAATGAGGGGTGGGATGGGGGGGGTGCTGGAGGAGGGAGGACAGGGGAATCTGTGACTGATATGTAGAATATTGTCTTTTGCAGCTATAATATCACACTAGTGGAGAGATGCTGCTGTGAGTCACTGAAACTGTTTGGAAGCACAGAGCGTTACATAGTAGTCACAGTTGATGAACATACTGCTGTAGTTGTGCAGGTAAAACTATGTAATAAAAAAATAGAAAATCAGGAGGTAAGGGAATCTGGGGAGATTAGCATGAGGAGTCGGGAACAAATGTTTTCAGGGTGTGAAATTATCACTTATTAATAAAATATATTAAAACTAGAAAGTCAGGCATATTAAAATAATACAACTATGTAATTTCTTTTCTATATGGAGCTTAACTATAATCTGTGATCTTTTCTAAATTTTGTATATGGGCACAGGGTGCTAAATTACCACAATGGAAAATGACTACTAATCTTCCTGAATGCCATACAAATGTTAACATATTTAAGGAAGATGAAGACAAGACAAGACAAGCCTAGTAATATTTATCTGCAGTCCTGACATGTAGGAGACTAAGACAGAATTGCAAGTTTGAGACCAACCTGAGTTATATAGAACAAGACCCTAACTCAAAACAAACAAGCAAAATGATAAAGTAAATAAAGAATCTGGGGCTTGAGGGATGACTCAGGGGTTAAGAGCACTGGCTGCTCTTCCAGAGGTCCTGAGTTCAATTTCCAGCAACCACATGGTGGCTCCCAACCGTCTGTAATGAGATCTAGTGCCCTCTTCTATTGTGCAGGCAGAACACTGTATATATAATAAATAAATCTTCTTTAAAAAAAAATCTTTAGCATTGTATATTGGCCTATTTTAAAAGTATTCATAGAAAAATTAGTGTAGGAAGTTTTAAAAAAAATACTAAGGACTAGGAATAATAGAGTGCAGGCTAGCATGCATAAAGCCCTGAGTGTGATCACCAGCTGTACAAACAAAGCAAGATAAAGAAAACCAAGAACCAGCCACACTCTTTCATAGAAGAAAGTACAGAATAATTATATACGGTTAGATAGTCCGTTCTTTACTTCCTTTTTATTTTATGTGTATATCGTGTGACTGTGAGTTTATGTGCACCACGTGCATACAGGTGCTCAAAGATCCAGACGGCATTGGATCTCCTAGAAATGGAATTACAGGCGACTGTAAGCTACCTGATCTGGGGTGCTGGGAACTGAGTGTGAATCTGGTCTCTCTATAAGAGTAGTAAGTGGGGCTGGAGAGGTGGCTCAGAGGTTAAGAACACTGGCTGTACTTCCAGAGGTTCTGAGTTCAATTCCCAGCACCCACATGGTGGCTCACAACCATCAGTAATGAGGTCTGGCTCCCTCTTCTGGCCTGCAGGGATACATGCAAACAGAGCACTGAATACATAAAAAAAAAAAAAAACAGTAGTAAGTGGTCTTAATTGTTGAGCCATCTTTCCATCCCAAGAAAGTATAATATTAATTAATGGTTAGAAATGTGGCATTTCCTCTAGTGCAAATAGGGATCACTTCAAATGGTTGCTTTTTAAAGAGAGAGATAATCTCTAAAAATGCATAGAATTTAGACCTACCTCCTCACCTGCAATACTGCCACTCAAACCACAGCTACTGACATATTAACGTTATGACTGTGAGACTCACAAATTTGTTAAAATACATAATTTGGAACTTAAAATGTATAAATTCTTGGAAGAGTCTTCTTATATGTTTGCTTGATTGATGTACCAGTTGCAAAGAAATGGAGATTGGATATCAGGTTTGAGTACAAATTATTAGTAAATGTGGTGAGGTCTGATTTGATAAGCAAAAAATACAATATAAGAATGATATAATGGAAAAGTTCAGGTCCTGGATTTTTAAAGAGACGGTGTTTCTTTAATATTTAAAGTTCTTAATTATTTGTTGACTTGGAAAAACTGTCTTAATCCACAGTTACAGAACTTCTGTTAGAAGGAAGACATGTCTTGAATGACACTGTAGATGGAGTTTTCCTGTCGCAGCTGCCTGTTCCCAAATACCCAGCAGCTGCTTCCCAAATAATTGACTTAGAGGCTTAATATGAATTATAAAAGCTCAGCCAATAGCTCAAGCATGTCACAGCTAACACTTACATTTTAAGTTAACCCATATTCCTTATTTACATTCTGCCACATGGCAGTACCTTTATTAACATTGCACATTCATCTCCTGTTCTCTCTGCATCTGCTGGCAACTCCTCTGACTCCACCCTTCTTCCTCCCAGAATTCTCTCTGTGTCAGGCTGTCTTGCCCAATGTCTTCCTGCCCAGCTATTGGCCAGTCAGCTTTTTTATTAACCAGTGAGAGTAATACATATTCACAGTGTACAGAAGGGTTATTCTACAGCATCTCTCCCTTTTTGTCTAATTTTAAAAAGGAAAGTTTTAACCTTAGCATAGTAAAACTATATATAACAAAACAATTATTAAGTAAGAATTGTAGTTACAATATCCAATCCATTTGTATCTGACAAATTTAGAGAAAATGCTCAATTATCTATCTTATCTTGGTGAGTCTAAAGTTTAATACCTAATTTGTTTTCTATCATAACTATGGAAAATGATAAATTTAACTCTTTAGTCTTTAACTCCATCAAAGACCCAGAAGGATGAAATGTTATCTAATGACAGGGACATCAGGCTGTCTGGACAGTCATCCAAAGTTCCTCTGTAAGGTCAGGGCATCCAACTCAGGCCTACAGGCCTAGCGTATGGGACAGACTTTTCTGTGAAGCAGGGAATTTTGAAGGACTGTCCTACCCTGTCTTGGCAAAGTTTGGCAGTCACCTTTTTTGTGTCTTATTGGTCCAGTTTGGACAGTATACTGTCATCAATTGAAGCAAGGGCAGTTTCTTTGCCCAAATGGCTAGCTTTTGCCATAAAGAAAGCAAACTTCATATGGAGTTTCTTCGATATCCATCATCTCCTCTAAAGTGGATTGATGCTGCTAGGACTAAACATGTCTCACTGTCATGAAAAGCCTTAGGTTATTAAACATATTAAATGCCATATTCTGTAGGTCTTTGAAGTGTTTGAAGACCATCTATCTGTGTAATATATCTGTATATGACCTTGAAAATATACATAACATGACTATAAGTTTGACTATTAATAGATTTCTATTAATGTATATTTCTTAATTATACATTACATTTTTAAATGAGCTATATAAACATAATACCTTAAACAAGAGTAGAAATATACATACACTCTAACAAAATTAGCTTTAAATTTGTATCAGTAAACCAAAATCCATGCCAATGTAAAATATTTAAGATTAATAGTTGTTTTTTGGATTAAAGTAGATTCAGTAATTGACTCTTTTATACTATCATTTCTGTATCCCCCTGTTGTTTGTTTTTGCTGTTTTTGGGGGGCCCACCACCCAGCTCCCAAATAAATCACATATAGAGGCTTATTCTTAATTATGAATGCCTGGCCTTAGCTTGGCTTGTTTCTTGCCAGCTTTTCTTAAATTATCCTGTCTATCTTTTGCCCTGGGTTTTCCCTTTTTTATTCCTGTATACCTTCCTTTTTTTTCTTACTCCGTAGCTTGCTGTGTAGCTGGGTGGCTGGCCCCTGATGGCCTCCTCCTCTGACTCCTAGATCTCTCCTCCCAGATTTCTCCCTATATATTCTCTGTGCCTGCCAGCCCCGCCTGTCCTTTCTCCTGCCTTGCTATTGGCTGTTCAGCTCTTTATTAGAACATCAGGTGTTTTAGAAAGGCACAGTAACACAGCTTCACAGAGTTAAACAAATGCAGCAAAAACAAAAGCAACACAGCTTAAAATAATATTCTACAATATCCCCCCTTTTCTTTTTAGAACAAGATCCCTGAGTCTAATCTCCTTTGTTTAGCTTTTTTCCTGACCATTAGCAATAACATGACACATTTTATCAAATGTCTTATTAAATTTTAATAATTAGAGGAAAAGATGATCCAGACTGTTGAGGGACCCAAGAAGTCTACTAAAGCCCACCCTTTTAATCAGGGCTCCAGGGCTTGAACTCAGGTCACGGTGCTCGCATGACAAGTGCTTTGACCAGTTGCAGCATCAACAGGCTGTTCCATAGGCTTTGAAATGTCCTTTCTGTTGCCTTGGAATAGCCAGGTCCCAGTCCACAAAGCACTTTACCGGCACAGGAGCACTGATTTGGTCATTTTAGTCGTATCTTGGGCTATGGAAGACTCACCAGGCTTCTGATGCTGTCACTAGTTACTTGTTTATGTCTACTGCAGCTTTCCTTATTTCCATATGATTTTAAGTTTTACTTTAAACTATACCATTAAGTTACCATTTATATACCACAGACTAGTGAAATTTTTAAGCAGTAGTCAACCTAACGTACCTTTTCATTTTCTTTATTTTTATAGGACCTAGAAGAATTCCATTATGAGAAGGCATCAGATAATATCATTATGAGATTAATGGCATTGTCATTCCAATATAGCTGTTGTTGGATAATACTATATCCCAAGGAAACATTAAATTCAGAGTAGGTAAACATTTCTTCCTCCAAAGTTATGTTCACATTCTTCTTTGGTCCTCTTTGCACATAAATGTTCGTGCCAAGTTCCACTTACTCATCTAGTGCGCTTCAGTGAGGGGTTCTGGAGCTGGAGGCAGCATATTGGGAAACAAAGAACTCTGGAGATGATACATGTTGTCCTGGACATTCTGTTCAGATCATCCCCTCCTACCCCCAGCTCATTAAGAGATATTATTTTAAGTGTTTTATTTCTTTGTAATCCTGGGCTTGTTTGCTATAAGATAAATCATTTTAAAACCACTTCTAAAATCATGTTAATACATCGAATGCATAACTTCTTCCTGTACTTAGGTCATTGATGGGCTTAACCAAAACATTAGAAAATGCCATGGCCAGACAATGGCTTAAGTCATCATTGTATTTATCCTTTCCTTTACTGAAAAGCATAATAAACATTTCTCCTTTATCCTCTGCCAGCTGACTTTTCTCCCTGTCTCTGTACCAGTCTTTGCCTCTGGAGGTCACTGTCTCAGGACCATCAACAATGCTTTTATCCCTCCCTGCTCTGAAGCATTTAAGACTGTTGCAGTGGTCTGTTATTCCAAACTCTCCAGTTGTGTGACACTCCAGTGCCTTTGACGGCCTGCCTTTCTAAGTACTTTCCCCCTGCCTTTCTATCTTCTTTGTGCCAGTCTCTGAGTCCCTTTGTCTGGAGTTCTCTTTCTCCTGTCCTGTCCATTATCCATCTTATCTTTACAGCTTTTGTCAGTATCTGGTGGTATATAATTACTACATTTCTTTCTGCAGCTGCAGGCTTTCTTGGGAATCCTGGCATAAATCTCTAAATCTTTACTAAATATTTCCACCCTCACATTCCACAAACTCGCAAAGCTAACGTGTTCAGATAGGAACTGACTATATAGTCTCTGTCCCCTGCAAACCTGTATTTCTTCTTACCTGCCCTTTAGCAATTTTTGGTATCTGTCCTGCATTTATATTACCAGTCCCTTAGATCAGACTCTCACTATTTCATGTGGATTGTTATACTACCTGTTGTTTTCTCTCTCCACATGTCTCTCCATGTTCCTTTAAGTGGTGTGTATTATACTCAGTTGATGCCCCTAAAACCAAGCTCTGCTTATTCCATTCTTAAGAAAAGTCTTTACTAAGAGGCTGGGAAAATAACTCAGTCAGTAAGGTACTTGGTACAAGGAACTGAGTTGGAATCCAAGGACCTGAGTTCAAATCCCAGAGCCCATGCTGAAGCAAACAGCAACAGCAATGACAACAAAAACAGTCAGGCATGGTGGTGTGCATATTAATCCCAGTGCTTGGGAGGCCAAAACAAATGGGTCCCTGGTGCTCACTGACCAGCCAGCCTAGCCTGCTTGGCTAGTTCTAGGCCAACTATAGACCCTGTCTAAAAAAGCAATTGACAGCACCTGGAAATGACACTTGAGATGTTTGCTTCCGGCTCTGAGCAGGGCACAATAGTGAACACCTCTAATCCTAGCCAGAAGTAGGCAGATCTCTGTGAGTTTGAGGCCAGCCTGCTGGCTACATAGCAAGTTCCAGACCAGCCAGGGCTGCATAGTGAGATCCTGTCTCCAAATGATGAAGAAAGAGGAGGAGAAGGCAAGGTCATTAACTTCTGGCTCTGTGTGCATGTGTGTACACACAAACATTACACACACACACACACACACACACAGAGAGAGAGAGAGAGAGAGAGAGAGAGTCTTTACAGAGTTCCTAGTTACCTACTGAATACAATACAAACCATGGCCCATATGTGTGAGGTGTCGGGGAAGGGACCCACCTGTATTTTCAGGTTGCTTCTCCACTGACTTCCAGTTTAGCCAGGTGCTTTCCACTGTCACCCGTTTCTTTTCTACTTCGTCAACTGTTTCCTCTAGTGAACTGCACTCAACTTTTTCCGGACCTGTCCCCAGGTCCTGTGTTTCCTACTTCAACTCTCCTCAGAACTCCCTCATGCACAGCTTTCCATCCTGTGAACTGCTTGGTTCTATTTCCTCGTCTATGATTGCTCCATAGCAGAAGAGCACACAGCTCTTGTGTGATGGACGCTCAGTAGCTGTTCACTGAATGAGTCAGCCTTTCCTGCCGGACGGCGAACCATTGACTGTTTTTATTCCTATAGTCCACGTCCCCCTGACTCGCAGCAGGCTTTAGAGTCTCCAGCTTGGTTGTTAGAGAGGGTGTGGGTCTATTTGACATTGCCGGTGACTCTTCACTTTCTTGACGCCGCTCGTTCATTGAACTCTTCCAGTACAGTTATTAGCTTGTGAGGACAGATACAAACTGAAGTCTAAGAGTCTAAACTCCTTGACTCTTAATCCCTTTCTGTTAACAACAGCCCTAGCAAGTCATTTAACCGAGTTAGCCCTTTCCACCTGGCTACAAAATAAAAACTGTGGTTCCTGCTTTAATACCCTGACTTTTAAGATTAATAAGGCCTAAAAACACTTCAAGCTTGGTACCTACCTATAAACCATTTTAAGCTTTATCCAAATGGATAAAGTTTTTGGCAGTTTTTTTAGATAAATTACTTATTTGGAAGTTCTAAGGTTGTTTTCAGATTGCCGTTTATCTATAGTTTTGTGGTTCAATTGAAACACGGGGAGAATAGCAAATATCCCAACTTATTTTTTACCTATCACGTAATATTCTGAGGTAGCTTTATTTTCATCAGAATATACAGTGTGATCATTTATTTATGATATTATCATAAATATAGTTTCAAAACTCCGAGTTTCATAATTCTATTTTATTAGATAATTGTAACCTTTTGGAGTGGGGGTTGAGACAGGGTTTCTCTGTGTAGCCCTGGAACTCTTTGTAGACCAGGCTGGCCTTGAACTCACAAACAGAGATCTGCCTGTCTCTGCCTCCTGAGTGCTAGGACTAAAGGCGTGCACCACCACACGTGGCTGGTAATTGTAACCTTTAAATAGTATCTCAATAAGCTGATCAAAAGAGAGCAGTAGAAAACGCAGAAGAAATGGTTTCAATTACCTTAGTTATTCAGGCATATAATTTCAAGGAAGAACATCAGCAACCTTTGAACATATCCCTTGGTTTGATGTTTGCCAGGAAGAGCCATCAGATAGTTGTACTCATGACTCTGACTTATTACAGTCCAGGGTTAACAGCCCATAATGCAAAATGAACAAGAGAGGAAGCTCACTGGACAGAGCCCTGAGGAAATCCCAGAGTTCTCAGTAACAGGTTGTGACGACACTACAACCCTTTGTCCATCCAGGAGTTTATTAGAGACACAATGACCAGGGTTAAGGGCTTAGCCCGAGTCAGAGCTTCCGGGGCTCACAAGGTAAGCAAGGGTTTAGCAGAATTCAGGTTGTTTGTACAAACAGCTTGGGCACAGTATGTTACTCCACCAACCTTTTACTCTGTGGAGAAAGTCTGTCTGGGTGTTGTGTAACACCACTCATGGGGAGATGCAAAAAAAGTCTACTCACCCTGAATAGGAACCAGTGACAAAGCAAGGATGCCATGACAGTCTAGCTTGGTGAACCAATGAATTCATTGGGGTTCCTTACAGGAGTGCGGGTGAAGGGTTAACCAGGAGCAGAAATAACTCGTGGAGAAAGAACATGACCAAAAGCCCACCCCAGTATGGGCGATGGTTCACCAAAGCTACAAACCTGTAACTCACTGCACAACTACAGACAGCCTGGGCAGAGTCCTTTCCAGGCAGCTCAGCTGGAAGAGGCGCAGACCACCCAAGCTGCCTGGAGGAGGTAAGTCAGCCAAACGGTGTGGAAAAAGCAGAGACCGGGGAGCTGCCTGGAGAGGCTTGGACCAACTGAACTGTCTGGAAGAAAGTGCTCCAACCATGTGAGCTGTCTGTAAATTGTGCAGAGAGCTTCAGGTTTCCAGTGTTTGTGAGCTGTCACTCATGCTGGAGTGGGCTTTGGTAGTGCAGCTGTCTTTGAGTCTTTTCCGCTCCTGTAAGTAACCCCTCACCCATATACCTGTAAGAAGTCACAATAAAACATATGGTTCCCCAGGGTGGACTTCATGGTGTCCTTCCTTTGGTCTATCAGTGACTCCCTCTCTGGGATGAACATTCACATCTCCCCAGGAATAGTGTTAGACAACTATGGAGGAGGAAGCTAACACACAGGACAAAAGAGCCAAGAAATGCCTAGATAGAGGAACACTTGCTTGGAGTTCTTAGTAGTAGACTGATAGTCTCTTCACTGCTGCTTAGAATATGTAAAGTGAGTAGGTAACCGTAGAAATAGCCACTCACAGGTCAACATTCACGTCTGCCCAGGTCAATAACTGTAGAAAGGGGAAGAGTGCTCCTTCTAATGTAGCAGCTCATGAAAGATGGTAGGTATCCTGGCTCTGGTCATAGTTTTATCTGAGCCTATTACTTTGACCCAGAGCTGGAGTATTCTCTGTGTCTAACTTTAGTTCATACAGTCGTCCCTGGAGATGAGAATAGAGTGGCTCAGATTCTCTCCTCACCCATCAATCATCTCCTTCCACACACACCCTCAGCATCCCTAGATTTAATAGTGTGCTTAGAGACAGAAGGTGGCGATGTCCTTTCCAGAGAGGGTAAAGTGCAAGGGGAAGTGGGACATGCCTGCACCACTAATGAGTGACCACAATGATGTCATTCTTAGGTACCATCTCACAGAGAAGACACTCCATCACCTCGCACAGATTTACGCCGCTTTGGTTTCCTCTGGTCTTAAATCTGAAGAACTGGATGTAAAGGTATTATTTCCCTAGATGTTCATAAGTATTGTTCATAAACTAAAATTAGACTTGAGCTCAAGTGCCCAGTGAGAAGAAGCCTTGAACAGACACAGTTCCTTAAGAGCCAAAAAAGAGCAGGGTCAAATTATTCAATACATTTACCTCCACACTTCTGTTTGAAAAGCATTTATGTATGTGTCACACACACACACACACACACACATTCACACAAATCAATATGTGACAAGAACTTTAAGCCTTGTGTGTGCACATGCCTGTTGTCTTGGCACTCAGGAGGCTGAGTGAAAAGATAATGAGTTCAAAGCCCTAGGAAGCTATATAGTGAGATTGTCTAAAAAACCAAAGCAACAATGAATGCTTTTAATATGAAATCAAGCTATAGTCAGGAAAAGAAGAAAAATAAATGTCCCTTGATCAAAACATGTTCTTTATGAAAGATATACTGAGTTTTCATCTGCTGCAGAGTGGAAATCTCCAGACATTTTGGTGGGGGAAAGTGACTGGTGATCTCCAGTCTCCTCGCTTGGCCCCTTTTCTGTGTCCCACTCTAAAACTAAGGCATTTGTCTGAGTTCAGGGTTCATGTTTTTCTGTCATCATTCCATGTTCTTTCATTGAAGAACTCAGACATTCCCACAGCCCTGCTGTAGCTTCTGAGTACAGTTCCTAAAATCTTCTGACATGTAAGGTCTGCACCTACATTCTAGCAACCATTGGAAATCTCCACAGGACTATGTTGCAAATACCCCAGACTGAGTGTCCATATGAAACTTTCCATCCTCACCAAGCTTGATTGGTGCCATCACTGTACAGTGGTGTGGTCCTCTTTGTACAGCAGCAGCATCTCTGGAATAAGTCTCCTTCCACACCATCCTTTGCTTCTGAGTTCAGGCATCCATCACTTCTTATGCAGGTTTTTAAAATGCCTTCCTAACTAACCACCCTTTTCCTACCTATTCCCTACTCCATCGTATGCTGACACTGATTTCATTGCTGAGATGCAGCTGTGAAAATCCACTCCCTCACAGTGCGCTTCTGGAGGGGAGGGAGCTTGTGTGTTCACTTCTCTATCCTGGACACCCAGCACAATGCCAAGTAGAAGGCTATTGATAAATATTCACTGTTATGTTTTCTTGCTTCTTGCTTCCATGTCTTCCTGCTTCATTCAGAATAGAGTCAAATTCAGGTGGAGTCAGGATTTAGTCCCTAGGTAATCATTTCCTCCATAAATCCTCACGCAATCAAACTCAGCTAATGAAGAGATGTCATCCAGCCTTTCTTTCCCCAGGAATGCTGCTGTCCATCTCTTGGAGCCAGCTTTCAAACACTGCTTCCTTAAGGAACCCTGCCCAGGCATACCCTCAGAGTCAATATGACCCACCACCGTTACACCCTGTACCTCTGTTACGGTGTGAGGTGTTTGGTGGTGGTGGTTTGGTTTTGTTTTGTTTTTGTTTTTGAGACAGAGTGTCACTGTGTAGCGTAGCCCTGACTGGCCTTGAACTCACAGCGATCCGTCTGCATCTCGAGTGCTGGGATTAAGGTGTGCACCGTGCCTGGCACAGGTATTTATTCGTATACTTTCCACTGCAGGTGGTAAGTCCTTTGTAAACCTGTGGCATCTAGCACAGTGCTTCATACAGAGCAAATATATTTAACAAACACCTGCTAGAGTTAAGTCAAATCACAACCTGTTCAGAATATCAAGAAGTGATCTTTTTGAAAATTTTAATCTCGTGATACATACTACACACAAAAGTAAAATTCTTAGGAAAGTTCCTTTTAAATAAATGAATGACAAATGTAAATGTGTCTTCTTTATTCAAATGAGGATTCACTGCTTGGTTAGTCTTTTCCCAGCATGTGGTAAACAATTATATGTAAAATATGATATCAGTAAAGTGGCACTGTGTTCAGATACAGGGTCACGGTCCAGAGAAGGTATGCCCTCAGAAGGCATTTGAGGATAAAATAGGAATACTATGCAGGCAATCCATTCCAAACAAAAGTCTGCTTCCACCCAGATAAACTCTGAAGCTTTTCAAGTCCAGTTTTTTTCTTGTTCTTACTCTGTTGGTATGTCATGAATATGCACAGGTATGTCATTGTTCTGACTTGATGTCATTATTAAAATAGGTTTGAGGAAGATAGGGGTGTGGCTTGGTGGGTAGCGTGCTTGCATGGCATTCACATGTGGTTCAGTCTCCAGTACCACATAAACCTGGATGCAGCAGTACATGCCTGTAATGCCACTGCACTTGGGAGGTTGAGGCAGGAGGATCAGAAGTTCAAGGTTGCCTTTGGCTACATATGGAGTTCAAGGATAGCTTGGACGACATGAGACCCTGACTCACAACCAGAAATAACCAGGGGTTCCTAAACCCCTATGTATTATGTATGTATTAGAATGTATTGCTTCTTTATTTTGTTATCATGGCTTTTTGTCTCTTAGAGAACATCAGTATATTATTAGCACTTTTTTGTTTCCAGTCATCTTAGCCATAAAAGAAGTACCTGGAAGTCTAAGGATATTCCCTTAAATTAAAAGAAGGTATCGGCAGTGTTATCTAAATATTATCTTTTTCATTTGTTAATCTTTTTTTGTGAGTGTGGTACTGATGATCCAATTCAAAGCCTTGTGTGTAGTAGGCAAGCAAGCATATATCACTTAGCTATAGTCTTAACCTTCTAATTTTAAAAGATTTCTATGAATTTCTTACGAACTCTCTTTGTAGGTGATACATAAATATACTCATATATAAATTCAGAAATAAGACTTCTTGAATCCTCTTAGTCTAGGCATGAACCTCAGAATTTTCATTCTGATCAATTACTGCAGTACTCATTACCATCATCATAAAAGTTTGCCTTTAAAAGAAAGTTCTGGGCTGGAGAGATGGCTCAGTGGTTAAGAGCACTGGTTGTTCTTCCATAGGTCCTGAGTTCAATTCCCAGCACCCACATGGTGGCTCACAACCATCTGTAATGAGATCTGGTGCCCTCTTCTGGCCTGTAGGTGCATATGCAGACAGAATACTGTATACATAATAAATAAATAAATAAATCTTAAAAAAAAAAAGACAGTTCTATTTAAATGAAGGTCTCATATCTTCCTCAAAGCATCTAAAACTAACAATGAAATGAAGATGTGATTAAACAGAATATCTCTATACACTGTGCATATACTTGTATAAAATTTGAAAAATTCTCTTTAACAATATATGCACTCCAAAAAAGTATGTGTTGACAGTTTTGTACTTAATATTCTGAGAGAAACTAGCCCATATTTATTTTATGAAACTTGTGCCCTTTTATTGTATATAAGACTCAAACCTGTTCTGTACCCCAGGTGTAAGCTCTTCACCTAAGCTTATCTCCAGCCATTGTGCTGTCTCTTGAATCCCCATTATACACAAGATTCTTGTTTTATTTCCCTGTGTGGGCTCTGGCTGTGACGAGTCTTTTTCTGTCCTGTCAGCCAGCTCCCAAATAATGACATGGAGACTTCTTATTAATTATAAAAGCTTGGCCTATAGCTTATTCTTGTTCCTAACTAGCTCTTATAACTTAAATTAACCCATTTATATTAATCTACATTCTATCATGTGGCATTACCTCTCTTCCATCTTATACCTCCTGTTTCCTCTCATTGTCCCTGGTGTCTCCACCCTTCATCCCAGAGTCCACTCTGTCCCCAGAAATCCTGCCTACCCTCTTTCTAGCTATTGGGTGTTCAGTTTTTTATTACACCAATCACAGCAATACATTTTCAAACAATGTACAAATATTCCACAACACTCTGGCTCTGGTGCCAGGCTATTCCTAGGATTACAGATGCAGGAACTGCAGTTACAGTTGTTATAAGCTGCCATGTGAGTGCTGGGAACTGTACCTGTCCTGTGCAAGAACAAGTGTTCTAAACCACTGAGCCATCCCTCCAGCTCAGAAATTACACACACACACAATTTTGACAAGAGTGCCTTAGAATCAAATAAGCTAAGATTAAATGAACAGTTACCAACTAGAATGACTACTCATTTAGATCTGAGGATGTGTACACTGGATGATGACTGTGCTTCTTCCCCCCACCCCTCTCCACTGACACCCTAGTGAGTACTTCTCTTTTTTTTTTTTTTTCCGGAGCTGAGGACCGAACCCAGAGCCTTGCGCTTGCTATGCAAGCGCTCTACCACTGAGCTAAATCCCCAACCCCTAGAATGACTACTCAAAATCAAGACATTTTAAAACTTATAGACATTAATTTTTGAGAATTATATATATATACAAAATATATACATAGAATATATTTTGATCACATTTATCTCCCATTCTTCCTCCTAACTCCTAGGCCCACCTCCTCATCCCTCCAAACGTCACGTCTTTTCTAATAGCCCACCAAGTCTACTTTGTGCTGCACACATATCCATGTGTGGCCATCCACTGGAGCATGGCTGACCTAGTGGGGACTACGTTCTAAAGAAAACCAGTTCTCCCTCCCTGAGAAGCATTGCTTATCCGTAGCAGCTCAGCTACGGATGGGGCTTGCGAGCCCCTCTCTGCCCATGCTGGAATGTGATCTTGCTCAGGCAACAACAGCAGCCCTGGCCTGTCCAGGAGGCACTGTGTTGCTGTCTTCCCTGTCCTCTGGCCTTATGAC
Source organism: Peromyscus aztecus (assembly GCA_902168405.1). Taxonomy (NCBI): domain Eukaryota; kingdom Metazoa; phylum Chordata; class Mammalia; order Rodentia; family Cricetidae; genus Peromyscus; species Peromyscus aztecus. Next base: position 37,313 of record CABHPQ010166005.1, read on the forward strand.
CTTTTTGCCCCT
>CABHPQ010166005.1:37334-49458 GCA_902168405.1 Peromyscus aztecus
GAGCCTTTGGGAAGGGTGTGACATAGATGTCCCATTTGTGACTGAGCACTCCACAGACGTTTATTCTCTGCACTCTTTGATCAGTCATGAGTTTCTGTATTAATCACCATCCACTGCACAAAGAAATTTCTCTGATGAGCTCTGAGAGCTGCACTAATCTGTGGGTAGAGAGAAATGATTATAGAGGGCAGTTTGATAGTACATCCACTTAGCAAAATAATAATAGTAGGTTCACCCCTGGCGCCTTTGATTTCCCCAGCCACAGACCCTTGTTCAGATTGACAGTACCAGGTATGCTTCTGTAAGCAGGGCTTATGTTTTATTTTTAACACAACAAATTAATGTACAAATATCTTTCATGTTTGTTTTTTAAAACTATTGCACTGTATTTTTTATTCTTGCTTTCAGTTGATAACTACTAGAAAAAGCAAAATATTAAATAGTACCAGTGATTTTCAAATTGCTCTTCTATAAGTGAAATATAACACTAAATAAATTTCTTAAAACTTTATAAGTCAATACCAAATTAAAGTGAAGAAAAATGGATTCCAAAAATAGAAAATAGGGTACAATATTGAAAGAAAGAAGGGGCCAGGTGTGGTGGCACACGCCTTTAATCCTAACATTCAGGAGGCAGAGGCGGGGAGATCTCTGTAGGTTTGAAGCCAACATGGCCTATATAGTAAGTTTCAGGATAGCCAGGGTTATATAAAGAGTCCTCAGGGGGGCGGGGAAAAAAGGAAGAAAGAAAGGAAGGGAAAGGAGGAGAGGGAAGGGAGGAGAAAGAAAGGAAGGAAGGAAGGAAGAGAGAGAGAGGGAGGGAGGCAGGGAGGGAGGTAGGAAGAAGAAAGAAAAAGAAAACTGATTAGGTTATCCTCACAAATGAAAGATCATGGGTTTCAAATACATACACTAATAAATTATATACAAGATGATGATTAAAAATTCACTACTTAGATTTTTTTCTTTAATCTCAAACGATTTCTGAATGCTACATCTCACTCCTTAATATTCTCCTACAATCTAACATATGCATTTTTTTTAGCTTATAATTGCCCCAGGAGTAGAAGAGACGGCTTTAACAATTCGACAAATTGCAGACCACAATTTAATGACGTCGAAGAGAGATCCTCATGAGTGGTTGGATAAATCCTGGGTTGAAGTTTCACCGTCTAAGGTTACTTTTTCTAAATGTGTAAATTGACACCTGTCAGGCAAAAAACCATGAATACCTGAATTCCCTTCCTGATAGCATGGTTTTTTCCATGCTTCCCAATTGTTAGAAATTCAGGGACAAATTTTAATCTATAGACTAAAATAGGTCCCTCCCAAAAGACTACTGCCTGAGGAGACATCCCCTGTTTTGCAGGAAGAAATGAGCCTCCTTGACTTCCCGTGCATTAACCCGCTGGTGGCTCAGCTCATGTTACACAGAGCACCTTCCCTGCACTGGCTGCTGAGAGCCACGCCCGCTGAGCTTCAGGAACTCCTGCCTCAGGTTCCAGGCAAGGTTCTGAAGGTGGGTGTGAGCACAGGCCCCCTCGGTGCATTCCCGGTTCAGTTACGTGTTTGCACCAGGCATTGCTAAGTGACAGTGTCCAGCTTTGTTCTGGACATCACAAAGGAAAAAAGCATTTGCTTGAACTAACTTGCATATGGAATTGCCATTAGCTATACATTTCAAAGCTATCATAGATAACTCAGTACAGTTTAGTCCATCTTAAGGCATTTTGAAATATCATTGTATTCATAAATAGTCAGTTAACATGTGTTTGCATTACCCCTTCTAAAAATCCTAATGTCTTTTACCATAGCAGGGAAGAGAGTTTTAGCTTTATTGATATTTTTAAATTCTTACCAAGGAATAGTATTCGTGTATAATTTGTATAACTAAAATAAAATCCACTGCATTTGTTGTGAACCTAAAACATCTCTAAAAACACTCTATTAAAATTCCATTGCAAGATGCTAGAAAATAGATGCAAATTACAATGTTCTCTTTTAATGGTGTTTAATTATTTTTTATGTTAGTATGTGACTCAATGTAGTATCTGTGAATTTAGCTAGGCAACATTTTCTTTTCTAAACTGTATTAAACTATTATTTTTAATTTTTCAGCATTTTTGTAGCATCACTTCCTTGTTCAAGATTAATTCTTCCTCCCTGACAATGTCACCTCGAATATCATCACTTCAGGAGGATATGAATGAAACTAGTCCCTTTATTTCTCAGAGTTCAGCTCCTGCCATTCAAGAACATGAGGAATATTATTCCTATGAAGACTCGGAAGAGACAGTGCAGGAAGGCACAGGCTCTTCTCTTATGGAGCTAAGGGAAACACTGAGCATGTTGCCCTCTGCAGCATCTCACAGTCAGACCAGCTACTGGAAAGACTCCATTTGTGGTGCTAACACAGTGCACAGTAACCCTTTTCTAATTAATAAGGAATCAAAGAAAGTGATTTGGCATTCCTTTCCAAGCCAGGATGATTCAGAATCAGGTGTCTTTTCTTTGGGCCTAACACAAATAAATTGTGAACCTGAAATGTCACCAGCTGATACTCAGAGGAGAGTTACTCATAATTTTGTTAATTATCCTAAAGCAAAAGGAAGCAGAAACATGCAAGTGTCCACCCCTGTGTTTTTACCAGAGGGCTCTCAATCCCATCTTTGTTGGGACTTTAAAAACGACGGTGACAGGAAACAGACTTATTCATTCAATTCAAGCTGTGGAGCAGAGCAGACCTCCTACAACCAATGGTACCCACAAAACAACGGCTTAGCCAGCAATCAGCCGGAGTGTCTGTCGGCTAAATTGGAACACTTCACATACAGAAATTCAACCGCCGGCGCCGACAAGACCTTCTGGAGAGAACGGCCATCTGTCCCCAGCTGGGGTTCATTCCGTGCTTCTGAGTTTAATGGAAACCAAAGAGGATTCAATGGCCTTAATTTCTACCAAAGAGCTGGGAACTACTTAGGACAGAGAAGGCTCCCTGTATCTTCATCTAACTGGGGAGAATATGAAATACCAACAGGTAACACTAGTAGTGGATACAACTTCTAGTTAGAATTTTAAAAGCTAAAGCTGGGGGCTGGATAGATGGCACCATGGTTGAGAGTGCTCTTAGCTGCTGCAGAGGACCCACATTCGGTTCTCGGCACCACTTTGGGTAGCTCATACTACCTGTAACTCAAGTTCCCAGGGATATGACTCCTCTGGCCTCCTTGGACACCTACACTCACATGCACATACCTACATGCAGACTCATACACAAATACATAACTAACAAGAAAATATTTTAAAATGATAATGCTATAATCAAATTTCAGTGAATGTTTTGTTTTAATTGCTACACTTAAAGTTCTCAATTATCTTTGGGTTTAAGAGAAAAATCAAACTTAGTGGCCTAACAAAATATTTCAAATTCTTATAGTATCAAATGAACCATACCTTCAACTCAAGTTTAAAATAGCAGCACTCAGGAGGATCTTTGAGTCTGAGGTCAGCCTGATCTACTAGTGAGTTCCAGGACAACTAGGGCTACATAGAGAGACCCTGTTGCAAAAACAGACAAACAAAATAGGGGGAAAAGGAAAAAATTAAAATAAAAATAGCAAGCCTAAGTAAAGCAGATGATCAGGATTAAACAGAGGAATCCGACTGTCAGCTACATAAATCTGTTTGGCTAAGATTCGTTGAGATATTAGGGATGGTGACAGCTTAGTCCCTAAGGTGCCTGCTGTGCCAGCATGAGGACCTGAGTCATTCTGTACCCAGAACCCGCGTACAAAAGCCTGGCATGGTGGCCACGGCTTGGAGCCCAGCACTTGGGAGGCAGACAGGTGGATCCGTGGGCTCACCGCCAGCCAGCCTGGCATATTTGGCTCTAGGCCAGGAAGAGATTCTGTCTCAAAAAAATCAGGATGGATCATACCTGAGGAGGAACAAAATCATGCATCAGAAGATGTGGAGTTCACTCTTGCTCTACCCATATGTATAAATGTTTTTGAGCAAGCTGCAATTGTCCATTTGCACTGTGTTATGGACCACTTTCTGTCAGAGCACACTTACTTTCTTTGTAATAGTTTCAAGGCATTCTATACTCTAAATTGTTTACTTTGCCCTCTCTCCTGGTAGAAACAGGAGTTAAAAGGAAATGTTTGCAACCTAACGTGTGGGAAAAGCTCACTTCCTGTGTGTGTGTCTCTCTCCCAGATGTCCTCCAATGCTCTATGACTACTTTCTGTCAACTAGTTGCTAACTCAGCCTCCTGAACCAAGGTTAATTTTATTTAATCAAAGCAAATGCAAACTCGGGGTTCACAGCGTCATTGAATAGCCCCCAACATAGAATGTTTAAGATACATCATTTTTCAAGTCAATATTGATACAGTCATGGCAAGTTTAGCCATAGGCTCTAAGATAATTTTCCATTTGCCCTGTATGTGTGTACTTGTGATCTCTTTGATGTAATTACCTACTATATTACTTTTTAAACTTACTAATAATGGCACCTAGCTCATGAAGTTCTGATGTAATACTCCCAGGAATAATTACTAAATTTTAATTTTTTACCTCTTTTTACAAAACTGATCCAGTCAGTCAACCTCTATAAGGGCTCAAATCTATGGCATTTAAAGCTAATATATCATATATAATAAGTTCATATAAAGTGAGTCATTCCTGGTCACCTCCTGTCATATGTTAGGACTGAGGATAATCTTTACAGTGTAAATACAGGAGCAGGAATAGATTTATAACTGACAAGCAGTAGTCTTTTAAACATGGCGTATTAAAAACACCGGGTGCTGGAGAAACGGCTCAGCAGATGGAGGCACTTGCCACCAGTCCCTGGGACCTAAATGGTGATCGGAGTGCAGGTTCCAGTGAGTCGTCCTCTGACCTCCACACGCACACACACACGCACACACACACACACACACACACGCACACACACACACACACACACTTCACATGCAGAAATTAATTAAAATTTTAAATAATGGTGGTGGAATGAAAGCTGAACAGCTAATAAAAATGTAAGCATATTGAATACAATATGAAGTTTCAGTGGTGTACAGAGACAAAGAACAGAGCATTGTGTGAGTTCAAAGTCAACCGGAGTAAGCCTTGAACTTACTCTAATCTGTGAAGAGGTGCTAGAAACCTTCAGGAATTAGGAAGCCTACCTGAGTTGCTTCCTGAACTATTTCCAGTGGTTTTATTTAAAAATATTAGAACCAAGAGAGACTTTAGAGATTGCATAACTTCACAGAAGGAGATAATGGAATCTGGGGATAAGGAATGATTCACACAATCTATGTATGTACTGATTTTAGACACAGAGCCATTAGGTACAGGTGCATTCATGGTTTTTATTGTTGTTGGTTGTTTTTGTTTGTTTGTTTTTTGTTTTTTGTTTTTTTGAGACAGGATTTCTCTGTGTAATCTCTGTGTTCCTGGCTGTCCTGGAACTCACTCTGTAGACCAGGCTGGCCTTGAACTCACAAAGATCCGCCTGCCTCTGCCTCCTGAGTGCTGGGATTAAAGGCATGCACTACCCCTGCCCAGCTGCATTCATGTTTTTTAAAATAACTATTTTTCATAGTTACTTATCCCAATAAAATGGTTTTCCTTTTTCTCCTTTTGACAGGCATAATGTACTCACAAGTACCACAACCCAAAAAACAACGACTAACGTATGAAAAAGTCCCTGGAAGAGTGGATGGACAGACCCGGCTGAAGTTTTTATGAAGAACAGAAAGGACAATGCCACATGCCAGATTCTACTTTTTTTTTTTCTCTCTTTTTTTTTTTTTTTTTTTGAGACAGGGTTTCTCTGTGTAGCTTTGCGCCTTTCCTGGAACTCACTCTATAGTCCAGGCTGGCCTCGAACTCACAGAGCACCACCTGGCTCTGCCTCCCGAGTGCTGGGATTAAAGGCATGTGCCACCACCGTCCAGCTCAGATTCTACTTTATGATAATCCAGTAACACAATTATTTAGGTTTGATTATACGTCAAAGGAAATACCATTATTTTTAGATGTCCTTGGTGTTTCTAGCATACATCCAATTTTCATAATATATATTCTGTCCTGTAACTTGCATCAAAATCTGACTGATTTGTCAATTAGCTTAATAAACATAAGACCCCCAAAGTATTCAAATTTATGTGTACTTCACAAGCATTTTGTCTTTTCAGATTTTTCTTCACTTATATGTATGCATGTGGAAGCCAGAGGCCAGAGCTGCCCTAAGTTCCCATCATAGTCTTTTTTTGTTCAGATTTCATTTTTCTTTCCTTAAATTGTGTGTATCTGTGTATTGGTATGTGCATACTGAGTGCAGTGCCTGTGGAATCCACAAGAGGGCATCAGAGCCCTGGAGCCTTAGTTACTGGTGTGTGTGAGGGCCTGATACGGTGCTAGGAACCACCTTCCAGTCCTCTGCAGAAGCAACAAGCACTCCTAGCCCGAGCCCTCTCTTGGGCTCCCCACCCCATCACAGTCTTATGACTTGAGGCAAGAAGTGAGGACCACACCACAGATAAGTGCAGAACTGAAGCCAGACAAGCTCCATGTCACTTCCCCTAAGCAAATTAGAAACAGGAGTTAAAAGGAAATGTTTGCAACCTAAAGTGTGGGAAAAGCTCACATTCATAATATACAAAGCACCCCTTCAAATTGGAGGGAAAAAGAAACCTAATAGAAGTAAAATATCTGAACAGATAATTCTCAGAACAAGACTAACTTGTAAACAATTAGGGAAAGCAGTTTCATTGTTCATTATACAGATTATTGTCTGTTATATCAACCACTGTTTTTTACCTATCATAGTGACAAAAATGTTGAAAATAGATACCCAGGGACAGCATGTCAGGGAAGACTACTTTCCTACATTGTCTGTACAATCTTTTAGGGCCCAGTTTAGGCAACTGCTAAATAATAAAATGTAAAGTGACTATATAGTTTAACTCAGGAATTATATTACTAAGAGTTTATATTAAATAATGATCAACTATAACATGAAATCCACTTGTAATAGGTAAAAATTATAGACAACTTGCTACCAGGAGAGAGGGCAAAGTAAACAATTTAGAGTATAGAATGCCTTAAAACTATTACAAAGAAAGTAAGTGTGCTCTGACAGAAAGTGGTCCATAACACAGTGCAAATGGACAATTGCAGCTTGCTCAAAAACATTTATACATATGGGTAGAGCAAGAGTGAACTCCACATCTTCTGATGCATGATTTTGTACACAATAATCTATGGCAAGGTTCTAGGAAGTGGCTTCTGTGGGTACAGCGATTGCCAGTATTCACAAAGCTCTGGGTTTGGTTCCCAGCAGTTCATAAACTGAGCACGCCCAAGTCAAAAAGAGGTCATGATCCTTGACTACAGAGCTAGTTTGATACATACCCAGGAATGCATGAAAGCTTGTCTCAAAGGGGGAAAAAAGGCCAAGGAAATCAGAGCATTGCACCCACTAAAACGTGCTTGGCAGGAAGGCACAAAGCCGGGGTGAGGCTTCATGCATGCTCCCAAGGGCTCAGTGGACTCAAGCTGTTCTCTGGTGAGCAGCCGGCATCCTCTCCTTTCCTCCCAGTTCTCCACTGTTTCTGTCTCTAATCTCTATTTTGTTGTTTTCCTCCCACAAAAAGTGTTGGAATCAGCAGTCACATGGGCTGCGCAAGGTGCTGTTAAGTCCTTAGAAGCAAATGTCGGTCTTTTTTCAGGATGAAGCCATATGTAATCCAGTGTTCTTCTTAACCAGCTTAGGGCCATAAACTGTGTTTCCACTTTGCTTAGATTTAGATTCCTATATTTTTATCACTGATTAAATTTTTTAGTGTTAAGCTCCTAACTCCATTTTTCTATAGCTTTTTGTGGTTGGTTGTTTGTTTTTCGAGTCAGGGTTTCTCTATGTAGCCCTGGCTGTCCTGGAACTCACTTTGTAGACCATGCTGACCTCAGACTCAGAGATCGACCTGCCTCTGCCTCCCAAGTGCTGGGATTAAAGGCCTGGGACACTACTGCCCAGCTCTATGGCTTATTTTTAATGAGTAGATTTAATTTAATTTAATGCTACTTAAACTCTTCTATAGCATTAGAAAAAACATTTCCACACTATGTTTTGTAATGACTATAACAAATACCAAAATCTAACACTGCAAAAAAGAAAATTACAGAACCTCACTTTTATCGGTGCAAACATTCCAATGTAAGATTACCATAGCAAATGGAAATTAGCAACAATTAAAATAAATTAAAATCCATCTGAGTTCAATTCCTAGAGTACAGAGTCCCACGACAAGTCATGTATTAATATAATCCCTAATTAATAACTGATATATTTAAGGAAAAATTAATATAATGAGTAGTAGTGATATATTATGTACCTAATAAATTTTGCCTGAAGATCAGAGGACAGAACAAGCCACTAGATTAAACATAGAGGCCAGGCAGTGGTGGCACATACTCTTAATCCTAGCACTCAGGAGGCGGAGATCCATCTGGATCTCTGAGTTCAAAGCCACCCTGGACTACATGAGATTGACTTAGTCTAGGAGAGAAACAGAACCAGACAGTGGTGGCACACGCCTTTAATCCCAGCACTTGAGGTCTTATGTCTTTGCTTGAGAAGTCACACGCCTTTAATCCTAGCGCTAAAAAAGGAAGTGATGTGGTGGGCAGAGAAAGGTATACAAGGTGAGGAGACAGGAACTAAAGCTTTTCGGCTGAGGACACTCATTCAGCTAGAGGCCTATCGGCTAAGGCATTTCAGGCTGAGGAGTCCTAGAGGTAACACGTGGCAGAGGCTTGTTTCTTTGTCTCTCTGATCTTTCAACATTTACCGCAACATCTGCTCTGGGTTTTTTATTTACAGACCGTTTAGCAATTCATGTTACAGTGATCTACTTCCCCCTAAGATATTTACGAGCATTCATTTGTTTTTCAGTTTGCAGACAAATAGGTTTCAGTGTGCCACTTCCATCATTTGTCTTCAATTTTTAAAATCAGATTGTTGAATTCAGCAGCTTGCAAGGCAGACTCACTAACCCATAAGGCAGTTTTCATCCTCCATGTTGGAGAGAGAAATGGAGAACAAGGGCTGAATTTCCTCACTTTTTAGCCCAGGGTCCCTTCTTAGACTCTCACAGTGAATTCCACTGGCAGATCCCTATGTTAAACCGGCTTCCACGTGCCATCTTCTCTTAACGCACTGCTGGATCTGATGTGCTTACATTCGGGACATTTATATCTGTATAATGTCTACAGTTTCTCTCAATTATCTCACGTAGTGTTCCTGAAGGAGAAAGTGGATCCAAAGAGAATTTTGTTTTTAATGGAAATTTGGAATGCTTACTAAAATTCTTGTTAATTGAGATAGAGAATGGAACCTATATATGCTAATAATAGGAAAGGGATGGTTGAAGAAGAAAAAACATTGATAGTGTAAAATTTCAGACAAGATTAAACAGAAAATAGAAGCCTTAAAAGGACACCCAAATCATTAGTATGGAATCCAATTCACTGATATCAGAATGATGCTTAGAATTAAGGAGGGCTCAGCTAAGCGAGGGCTTCCATTTTCTCCACTGAAATCTGACTGACCGGCTTGTATTCCCACTTACTTATTCACGGGGGAGTGCCATGCAGAGCTAGTCCAGAGAGCAGCTGTGGCTGGTAACTGGGGATTGCTTTTCATGTTATGCTTACATCTACTTTTGGAGACAGTCTACAGGGATTTCAAGCCCAGATGCCACCCACGGTGTGCAGCCCCAGACTCAGCAGCAAACAGAAATCCATGGACTCCCAAAAGACAAAAAGCAAATGCAAAATACTACTGTCATGAAAAATGATGCGTTAGGCAAAAATTTTATTTCCAAGTTCTTCAAAGGTTATTATAAACACAAACTTTCCTTCTAAAAGTGTCCCCAATTAAATCAAAGGCACATCATCCCAATAAAATACTTGTGACATTAATTCTTTTAGGTTGTAATATTTCCACATTTTGTTTTTAACCAATTGCAATGTTCTGAATGTAGGTCACATTTTAAACATTTTTTAAAGGCATAAGCACATTTTTAAGAGCTACAAACACAATTATAAATTGTAAACTAAAGGAACTAAAGAGAGAGCTCACCAGCCTCACCCCGATGGGCAACCTAATGCTACATCAACCTTTCAGTTGGCTAAGGAGTGTCTCCCAAGTCTACTGTCCAAGTAAGACCATATCTCATTAAAAAATGAAAACGCTCTCCTTTAAAAAATCAGAATATCAATTAGTCCCCCAATTTTATATTTTCTCTTCATTTAGTAATTGTGAATTCTTACGAACAAATTTTATTAGAGTATAAAAATGTTAGGAAAATTACAAATACTGTTTCTGAAAATAAAACGTTTCCCTCCTAAAATGCAAACACCCAGTAAGTAAAACATCCTATATCCCAGGCAGAGCAACACAGGTTCTATAAGGGAAGAGGTGCATCTTAGTAAATTTGGTGGTGAGGTTAAAAAAAACTGGTTTCTGTAGAATTTGGCTCTAGGAGCAGGCAACAGAGAAGGTGATCTGGCTGTTGGAACTGTTTTCTTGGGCCGTGGCCGCAGTCATCCATCACCATGTGCTTTCCCAGCGACCTTCTGCCCTGTCGGAGAGAGGTTGGTTGGTTTTCACATTAGTGAGATGCACTTATAAAGTCACTTCATCATTCCATAGCACAGCTAATATTCACAAAGTAGAAAATAATACATGAATACAATAAAATATGTAAGTCACATCCCTGGACACACAGACCCATGACAGTGCTTTGTAAAAGGAGATCCACAGTGTCAGAGGAAGACAGTTAGTTACCTTAGTAACCCAAACGTACCTCGTTCTTTACTACGAAAATTGTGCCTGATAGCAGAATTAGCTCCTAATTCAATATGAACAATTTCCTTCTACAAGTATGTGAAAAAGATGATCATTTACTGTGTAAATACAAAATTTGAAATTGGTCTCAAGACTATAATAATCTATGTCCTTATCATCTTTAAAAAAAAAAAAAAAAAAAAAGGGAAAATGCAGGGGGGGGGTGGGCCTTGGGCATGCCGAGCAGCTGATCTACACTCCCAACCATTTATTTTGGGACATCTTGCTGAGTTGGCCAGGTTGACCTTGAACTGGCTCAGTTTTCATTACTTTATAAAGTTTTTAGGTTGGTGGGTAGGCAAAAGTCGGAGACTGCTCCATTTGCAACATTTTCACCATATGTTGCAAGCCGTACCAGGAAATGTGAGTGAGAAGAGCTTCCCCTTGCTACAGAAGCAGCCAGGTGGAGAACGAGGGCACAACCTGAGCATGCGCACACTGCAGCCTGCCCTGTCTGTCCTGCATGTTCTTACTGACAATGGACAGGATCTACACTTTTACAAGGGTTTAAATGAAGAGGAATCTTTGAAGAACCTTCCCAGAAATCAAAGTGTTGGTAGCACCACAGTTTGCAGGAGGCGATGAAGGAATCACTAGGTTTGTTGTCGGGAGCCAACAGGCAGCTTGACGACCATGGGGTAGAACTGCCCTTCCTCAGAGCACCAGGAGGCTGTGAGGTCAATCATTTCAAGATCCACTCACTAAGAAAGCCTGAGACTCTGCTGATTCGCTGAAAATATGCCTTGCATAAGCCCTCCTTTAGCATACTACCTTTTCAGCTCTTACCTGTGCTTGCTCCACATTCCATTCTGAATCTGCTGGGGGTGGGGGTAACTATCAGGGGATAACATCTGGATTAAAATCTGAAGATTTGGGTTGTAGTTTTTTTTTTTTGTTCCGATTCCGAGTTGTTTTCTGTTGCATCCTGGGTCTCATTCTTGGTCAGGTTTGTGTCTGTTCCTCGCTGTGAATTCCCGTTTCTAAAAACGCCTTTGAGAGCGCCTGTTCCTGTTTCAGTCTCTTGACTCAGCCCCCCTCTCTCATTTTTTTTCCTTTTCCCCCACTGGTACTACTAGTTCTGAGTGCTCCAAACGCTGGTTTCTTATGCAGTTGGTTTTTCACACTTGACATTGTACTTCCTTCTCTAGAAATGCTTGTAATTTTCATTTTCCCCTAATGGATTTAAACTGCATTCTCATTTACC
>CABHPQ010166006.1:5690-26535 GCA_902168405.1 Peromyscus aztecus
AGATCTGACAGAGCAGATCCGTTTCTCTGAAGCCTGAAATTCTAAGGCTTTTGGACTAAGATCTTCAGAGTGCCAAACGCCCTCCTCCTCAGGTCTGGTGGCCTCCGCTGCGATGGCACTCATGTGCCTTCCGGCATTGGGGCTTGAGAGACCAGCTGGCTGTGGAGTGAGTTCAGGTTTGGATTGGCAAAAAGACCCAAGGAGGGCCTCTGTAGGTGCGTGGCTGCCCTCTTCTCCCTTGAGGCTACAATATCTGTTCTCTTTAAACTGTTCAGGCTGTGGCATCCTGCTGTGGCAGTGTGCACCAGACTAGGGCACAGCACAGACTTAAAGCCGGAAAAGGTGCACAGATAGCCTGAGAGGATCTGAAGGCCAGACAGGAGGGATTCGGAGCATTCTGTGATAATATTCAGATGCTCAGATCATGCCGTCAACTTGCTGAAAAACTCCCAAGTGACAGTGACTTCTGGAGATGGCTGGAGCCCACTAGGATCCCAAAGGAGGATTCCACGAGGGGCCAGTTCTGGACTGCCAAAATAATATGGCTGCCTGGATCTTACTGGGCTCAGGCTTATTCTGGTGCCCCATGGCTAATTCATAAACACTTGCCATCTTTTGTGAACGAAAACTCAAGTCAAAGGTGACTTGGCCAGGTCAGACCTGATTTATAGTTTGTGTTTCATTTTCTCAGAAGAGCTACAAGGAAAAAGAAAAGAAAAGGTCATGGGCCAAGAGGTAAATAGGCTTTTGCACATTCTACTGGTATTTACATGGTCCTCAAGACAGTCCTCTGTGACATCCTGAACAACACATGCTGTAAGAAATATCAAATATGAATCTGATATTTTATTGTATCGAATACTATAAAATTTGTGGTTAGGACAACGAATTCAGTTATTTTTAAACCCCATCCTGTAAGACTTTTATGCAAATGTCTGATCCTCCTCACCCATGAATCTCACTGCTTTACTCTAGGAAGTTGATGGCTTGGAGCAGTGACCCATTTCCTATTCCTCCCTCATTTCCTGTGCACCAATTCTTTCCAAACTAGCCAACTGAATACGATTGTGAGGTTGGACCCCCCTCGCCGCCCCCAGCCAATGGAGGAAAAGGCTCAGCCAGCACCCGAGTTAGAATAGAAACCAGGTGCACTTCCTGCCTTCCAGGTGTGTGTTTGATCAAGATCGAGTTTGCCTTGTTCAGACTCTGCAGCTGGAGTGGTCATCTCTCTCTTTGCGACCCTGAGCTTATTTCTAACAATACCATGTCCGTTACCTTCTTTCCTTTCGTAACAGCTGCTTTTTATCCTCCAGGGACATACCCCAGGAATCTTGGGGGATGTGTAAAACCATACATAGTTTCAAACCCTATATACACCGATTTTTCTTGTGCCTATATACCTAACATAGAGTTCAACTTATAAATAAAAAAGCAGGCGATTAACAACTAACAAACACGATAGTGTGGTCTATTGCAACAACACTAGCTCTTGTGTCATGGTGTCCTGACGATACTTAGTCAGGGTGGCCTCTCTCAGAATACCTCACTGTACTGTGCTCACCCCTCCTGTGACGCTGTGGGATAGCACCAGTGTGGTAAGATCAGTGGAGGGGAACGACACAGGCCTGTGACACAGAACTACAATAATTCAAGAATACGGCATGTACGAAATCACTGAGATGTGATCTGCCAAGAGCATCCAACCTCACCCGTGACATGGCCACTACTAAGTGATCGTCTAGCATGGCCACACGTTGCTACAATCAAATGCTAGAGAGATTGAACTCAAAGGGAGGAAAGACTTATTTTGGCCACCGCTCCAGAGGTTTCAGTCTATCACAGCTGGAGAGGTGTGGCAGGAAGAGCAGCTCCCATCACAGGGGCCAGGAAGCCGAGAGAAGACCCAGATGCACTGGAGATTTCTCCTTTTCATTCCACCTGGGGTCCCAGCCCATGTCACGGTGCTGCCTAGACTCAGGACAGGTCTTCCTCCCCCATTTCCCCTCTGGAGAAACGCTCTTAGACACACCCAGAGGTGTGTTGTAATAATCACCCAGGTGTTGCTCAAGCCACTGAAGCTGACAAGGTTAACCCTGGCAGTGACTAACATGCCTGGACCTCATGCAGAGTGGTAACACTGGACAAAGGGTAGATTCACGTCCTAGGCAGGAATGAACAAGACGGCATGGGACTTCGTTATGCTACTCAGAATCGTAGTTATAAACTCTCTGGAACTTTCCATATCATATTTTGGGGCTGTGGTTGACCACAGGTAGCTGAAACCGCAGAAGGAAAATCTGTGGGTAAGGAGAGATGACTGTATTTTATTTTTCTCTAAAGTACCCGTTAGTACCTGTAGTTGGAGGTATACAGACCACCCAGAGATAATATACAGCCCCTAATCCCCACAACTACTAAATATACGTTCTCTGGTAACAGGTGTGATTAAATGAAGGATTTTGAAATGAGATCATCCTGGTGGATCCTACATGCTTCAATGTCTTGCTGAGGGTCCATGCATTCTTCAGAGCTATCAGTTAAGATCCCCCTCTACACAGAGAGAGACTCTGGCAGCTTGCAGTGACTGGCAAGCAGGTGTTCTTGTCACTTACCACATATGCTATTTTTTAGTTCAGTGGTTCTTTGGGGGCTCAGAAGGGATGACAAGATCCTCAAGAACAATTTCGTGGCACTATTCAGAGCTCTTTATTGGGTCTGGACTAGTGGCCCATCTGATCCAGAGCCCTTAGAACAGAATGCATGGAACAAAGCCCGGGGGAGCGTCCCTCTCCCTGCTGGATTCCAAGAGTGGCTGCACTCGGTCATGCTGAGGCCCTGGCAGAGCAAGCCAGCACCCCTCTGCTGACCTGAGAGGGAGCTGATTCTTCCAGATTGTTCCTGAACCAAATCATCTCTCACTTCAGCAACTGTTTCCAGCAGCAACTTAGCATTTAGACCAGGCACTCTGGGTCTTTATTGGGCTGGTTTTACCCTAAGCTTATTTGGTAGGTTTTTGAGATAATTTTTTTTTTATCTTTTTGAAGTCTCATGTAATCCAGGCTGGCCTTGAACTCATCATATAACCAAGGATGATGATCTGAACTTCTGACCCTCTCTGTTTCCACCTGTGGAGTGCTGGATTATAGGCATATGTCCCTGTGCCCAGTGCTGGAGATCAAAGCCAGAGCTTTGTGTGGCTAGGCAAGCATCTTACCAAGTAGCCACACCTCCAGCCCTGTATTTGGAGGTAAGTTTCTATGTAGAACAGGCTGGCTTTAAGCTCCTGGAGATCAGTATGTCTCTGCACCACCATGCCCAGCAAGATAATATTCCAAAGAACTGAGATGCTTTCAGTTTTGCTGGGTCCCCACCTGCTCCATGCAAGGCAATCCATCTGTTTCAGGCTCTCAAGGGGAGGAGAAAAGCTCTCACAGGAAGAACCTCTAACCTGAAAGCCTTGACACAAGACAAGCCAGGCATCATATCCTCGAGTCTCTCTGACATTTCTTGGGGGTTGTCAGTGGGGTTGGACCCAGCCACACTGGAGCTGAGAGCTGCTTCCTTAACACTACCCCCATCAGTGTCCCTGGACGGGTTTGGTTTCTGCATTTAAGCGGATTTAGTAAAACCCGTTTTTCTCGTGGCCACAGAGCATCTTCAGGCATGCTTCCTGATAGTAAGCTAATTATCTTCCCGCTTCCTTGCTCTGGGACAAGCCAAATGGTTCCTGGTCCAGCCACTTCTCTCTAGGACTTTTCTGGTCTCTAATGGTAAATTGAGGATGGAACAGAGCCTGTGCAGTGGGGCTTGGTAGGTAGTGCATGTCTCAGTGGGTGATGTATTGGAATGTAATCCCCATTGGGGGGTGTTAAGTGGGTGGATATATAATCTAACCAGTGTTTCAGGTGGGGCCTTAAGGAGGTGATTACTGTTAGAGTCGACTCTGGTTGGGGAAAGACCAGACCCAAGCATAAATATTTGAGGACCTTGACCACAGAATCTGAAGTTCACAATCACAGGAAAGACTTCCAAAACCCTGGAGAGTGGGTGAGAGCTACAGGGTTTGGGGCTCCTCACTCTCCTGTTTTGAGTGTCTCCATACCTCTGCCATTCTGCCCATCTTTATTATTATTATTATTATTATTATTATTATTATTATTATTTTGGTTTTTCGAGACAGGGTTTATTCTGTGTAGCTTTGCTCCTTTCCTGGAACTCACTCTATAGCCCAGGCGGCCTCGAACTCACAGAGATCCGCCTGGCTCTGCCTCCCAAGTGCTGGGATTAAAGGCGTGCACCACCACTGCCCGGCTCCATTCTGCCCATCTTTCTGTGGCAACCTCCTGTCATTTTTCTGACTAGCTGACCCCTCCCCCCTCTCCCTGCCATACCTTTCCATCTGTCTGATGTTTTATTTCCTCTCTATGATCCTTGCTTTTTGCTTCTCTGACTTTCGTGGGATCTAGCATTCAGGGGGTGTTGGGATGGCTGGGTAGGCTGTTCACTGCACAAAAGTGCCCCACTGGCTCCACTTGCCAAGGTCCATCTGGACCAGTGCCTGTTCCTACTGTGTACAAAGGGACTTAGGAAGGTCTCCAAGGCAGCCAAGCCAGTGTTTTGCATAGATTCCTTTCCACTTCTCCTGGGACAGAGGGGCCCCGTTCTTGGCACTCGCTCCCCAAAGCTAAAGCACTGGGGAATCCAAGAGGAGAAATACCAGTGCTCTTCAAAGGCCATTTGTGAAGTCAGCCGGAAGCCAGTCAACTGTGAGCAGCCGAAGCTGTTAGGGCTCCCCTGTTTACCACAAATTGTTACAAGTGTCAGAAAGAGTTCAAAGGAAAAGGGATCCCCCAAACAAGTTTTGGGTTAATGAGTAAATGCAGTAAATTTAGCGGCCTGATTTCTTGGCTTTCATGGAGCTGACCTGGGTCCTGGACACATGTGGCCTGTCACCTTTTGGGGATACTTATTCCCTACCAACACCACTATTGGGGAGACATGTGCCACTCTGGTCAGAGTTTTTACTTCAGCCCCAAATCTAGAGTCCAGCAGGAACTATGATGCACTTTGTGGTCATGCACATGGCAGGGATTTCCAGCTCAGGTAGCCATTTCCTTCCTCAGCAGGGGAGGTCTTCCTTATTGCCTACTCCACACTTTCCTCTCCTCATGCTCACAACATCATCTATCCAGACAAACAGACTTCTAGGACATGCTAGCTGTCACAGGACCTAAATAGACACAAAAGTAAAAGCAACCGTGGCTCTATGGAAAGGTTCTGGCGGCAGAGTGGCCACCACACGGACGGCCACCTGTTCTTTGAGGCTGGCTTCTCGTCCGGATCACAGCCTCTCCTGTGTGGCTACAATACAGCATTCCCGGAAGGCAAGCTAACCTTTGACGCTGTTCAAGTCTACTTTTGTCCTCTTTTCCTTAGATTGTAGCTAGCTAGGCCCAGTCTACCGCCCCCACCCCCCTGCTCTTATCCGACACTCTACTCATTTGAACTGGATCCTTTAGCTCCACTAAAGATCCCGAACCTTTCCCTTATCTCACTGGATCTGGTGGTTTCCAGACCAGACAGTTCTGTAAATTGTGATCTGAAGGGTGAGCAGCAAGATGCTAATGAGCCACCACAGCAAATGTTGCTTTTCTGATTTCCATTCCTCCTGAATAACATCTTCATAGAGAGCAGGAGCCAGAGATAAGGTTTGACAAGTGCTTGGTTGACTCATGGGTTATCATGGATGGGTTATGTGGCCTAGGGACCAACCACATCACAGACCTGCCTTGTGTATGTCAGAGACTTAAGGGTACCAGTAGATGTGCAAGAATTAATGTGTCATGTGATATCAAAAGGTACACACACACACACACACACACACACACACACACACACACATACACACACAGAGACAGTTAAAAGTTCAACCTAGAAAAACCCAGTTTTACATTTTCTATGTGCTTTTTAGGGACAATTCCTCTGGCCAAGATGTTGGATCACCAGGCTGAACTATTATATGGGCAACTGAACTACAAATTCAAATGCTGTAGCTTTTCAGGTTGAAGAAACAATTTCATCTGGAGACTTGGGGAGGTTAATGGGACAGAGTTCCAGGTGGCTGAGCTCTGGCAGGTTCTATTGCTGGGCATGTGGACGGATCACTCTCCTAAGTTGTTCCTTTTTCTGAAAATTAAAGGTTTTAACTGTTCATCTCCAAATCTTCTAACAAGGGCGTCCGTGGCCATTTCTAAGGTAGGCTCGTACTAAGTCAGTTCTTTCTGCACGTTTTCTTGATCTAGCATTAAAATAAGAAATTAACATTTGCCTGGGAGATCAAGTATTTTTCCAAATCCTGTCATTATTTTAAACTTGCTGAAGATCAAATTTGCAGAGGTTCAAATCATTGGCTACAAATCACAGTGGGAAAGGCTGTCCTCACACCCAGTGTGGCCATGTTCTCCTTCACTCAACTCCTGCTACAAGAAGTTATGTCCACGTGAGAGAAGACAGGCTGGGAACTCTGGCAGCTGAGCCAATGACAGCCCCCCCAACGACAGCCCCGAACTGTCAGTCAGCTCTCCAAGCAGATGAGGCTGTCCCAGGACCTGGCTTCAAGTCAGCTTTGGACTGAAGCTGACTTGCCATTTAACAGTCTCCAAAAGCTGAGGCCTGTTCCTGGAACAGAAACTTCTCTGGTTTTTTCCTAAAATACCCCTTTGAGCAGTTTCAAAGTTGTTCAGTGTTTTGCTAACATTTTAGGGAACTATGGAAAAACTGGCACACCATAGGAAGAAAGAAAAAAAAATGCCAACAGGGAAACAGGTCGCCTGGGGTCACTGGTCAACTCCAAGCACAGAGGTGATCAGAAATTCCCTCCTAGCTAGGAGCCTCGGGTTCAGTGTGTGTCACCCCATCCCACAGGGACAGGTGGCTGGAGGGGGAGTGTTAGTGGTGCTGGGTGCTGGGGACGTGACGCTGTGACTCAGTGGATCCCAGAGGCTTTGTGAGCATATGCCTTGGCTTGTCCCTGTCACACGCTATCCAGGTGCTGGACCAGATAGAGAGCTGTAGGTTTTGAGTGAGGCCGCTGGAGGCTTGAAACACATTCAGGGCTTGCTTTTCAAGGATGATCAACACTGCTCATCAAGCTAACTGGCTCTTAGGACTATGGTGAAGGTGGCAGTTACTGTCGTCCCCGTCTCAGGAAGATACTCCAGCCCTTTGCCCTCTGCACTGGTGGTTAATGATGACTGTGCAGTCATTATATAGTATGTATAGATCAGAATTAAGTTCTGTAGGATTTTTGGAGTACCATAGCAGCAGCAATAAAGGAAAGCCGAGCTAAGTTCAAAGGAGCCATATTCTTTAATCCCTTAGCAATCACATGGCACAGCTACCATGTACATTGGTTTGCCTTTCCCTGCCTTTAGTAAATGTTTAAACTATCAATCTTGAATTGTATAGTATGTCTTTTGGCTTTTACAGCCCGAGCCCTTTCCCTTTCCCTCATGTTTTCTGAATATTATTTTCCACATGGCAACTTGTTAAAGCTAGGATGTGTTGTTTGCTTAAGAACATATACCCAGCTCCTGGGAGGCAGAGGCAGGCAAATCGCAGTGAATTCTAGGCCAGCCTGGTCTACATAGTGAGTTCTAGGCCAGTCATGGTTACAGAGTGAGACTCCACTTTAAAAAAGAAAGTGTACCCAGACACCAATGGCTCAGTGGTGTTCTCTCTTATTCACAGCCCTGTCTTCTGTATTCATGCAGAGGTTTTGGAACTCAGGAGAGGCCCCCATAATATGGCCAAGTAAGTCAGCTATATCGGTACAATGTAATTAGGAAAGGAATTTCTACTAGAGAAAATAAAATGCTACTAGTTAAGTTTGGGAAAGGGCAGCGGTGTTTACAAAGTTGACTGGAAGTTTAAAGGATGAATCGGAAGTTATGTAGCAAGAGAAGAATACTGGGCTAGGGGTATAACTCCAAGACAGGGAGCTCACCTAGCATGTGCAGTGCCCTACATTCAATTCCTAGAAACAGGCGATGCCTGCAGACTAAAACGATGGCTATGACAGCTGTCTGTAATCCCGGCCCTTAGGAGATGGATGCAGAGGATCCCCTTGGGGCAAGCTGGTTAGCCACACTAGTTGAATCATCATGTCAAGGCTAAATGAGAAATAAGTAAGATAGAAAGAGGTCCAGGAAGGAATAGACAAGAGTATTATTCAACTTAAAGCTGTCTTTCTTGATCATGTCTGTGGGCCTGGGAAGCAATGGAAATACTTTTATTCCTAGAGCCCATGGTCTTGAACAACAATCCATCATTAACTAAGATGGCCAAGTATCACAGTATGGAAAACACAATTCTTTCTTCGAAGATGGCAATTTCCCTCTTTGTGAACACAGCCGCTCACACCGAGAAAGAGGGAGAGCATGCACAGTCCCCACATCCCCACTCTCCTCTTACCGTCAGCGACAGCGCCATGCAGACGAAGGTGAACTTTTTGATGTGGGCCGAGGTGACCGTGTTGCTTGTGTTCGCCAGTTTATTGCTGGGGTTATTCTGGGAAGAGAGAACGGCAGTGAGGACAAGGCCGGCTTATCCTGGGCTGGGCCCCCAGGTCACAGAGAGCACCTTCTTTTATTTGACGGGCCTCCAGTACGGATTTCAAGTGACAGCTTGGAAGACAGCTGTCACATCGGGTCTCTGAAACAGCTGTCAGGTTCCTGCCCAGTAACATTAACCAGAGGCAACTCTGGGCTCATTCAGTCCTCTGCCCTTGGCACCAGGCTGCCAGCTCACCCTGAAGGGCCTTGGCTCTGAAGCCTGCTTCCTGACTCATGTGTCCCCTTTTGGCTTCAGCAGATCTTGTGCCTGGCCACCTGGGTTGGTGTCTCCTTAAATGCCATAGCTCCCTGACCTCTGGGGTCCTCTCCTCCCTACCAAAGGGATAAAACTTTCCCTGAGCACTTAAAGGCCTGCCCGGGACCCCAGACGCACCTTCCCACCATTGTTTCTCCCCCTGCATCCCAAACAGGACTCCTCACTCTCCTCCTACATCCACACATCTATCTTTCCTCCTTTTGCTGGATCTCCTGGTTTTCAAAATACCCCTCTCCTGAAGGCCCACCCCCTTCCCAGACCATCTGCTGGGGGAAGCCTCTGTAACCTTTGACTTAGAGACAGCTTCTTGGCCTCACTCCTGATGTTAATGGAGCAGTTTGGGTAGACAATGTATCAGCACATTTTCAGACCCCTGTGCACCTCTGAGATTAAATACTGCATATCTTGCCCACTCTCTGGCCCAGAAGCAGTTTGTACTCTTCCTTAAACAGAACAGGATCTCAAAGAGCATTGGCTACACTGAATTGTAAGCAAATCCTGTAAGCAGGTAGTTCATGAATCCTCTCACAGGTCACCAGGAAGTCAGAGGAAGGAGGCCTGCTGAGGCTGTCCCAGCCCACTGCCAAGCACGCTCCCAACGAACGTGAGGCTCTGGCCTCACCCCAAGGGAATCAGAGAAGAACCCTGCTCCATTCTAGATCGCCTTAGCTCCAGAGCTGACAGACAAAAGCTATCCATGACACCTGGCTCCACATCAGCTTAAGGGGGCTGGGGAGGGAGGTACACGGTAGAAATCAGGCAACCTCACTCAAACACACTTAGCCCATGCTGATGGCCGGCGTGAGGACTCTGGCAGGGCATTGTAAGAAAGCACATACATATCTCTGCAGATGTGGTTGAAATGAGCTGGCACACCAGCATTAGAGAAACAGTTCCATTTTACTTGCCTGGTGAACTCTTTGATGGACACCAACCAAAAAACCAGAAAATTTGCACCCATGGTTTCTATTTAGTTAGAAGCACTGCAATTTTCAAGCTCTCCTAGAACCCACAGAGAGGTCAAAGACTACAGCAGTCAGACAGGGAATGCTGGGAGCCCATTCAGACAGAGGGGTCTAAGATATTGGTGGCCAGATGGCATTCCCAAATACGGCTTGGGATTACTCACTGCAATGTGTGGAAACAATGGGTGAGGTTTGAAAAGGATCCCAACTAACTCTAGTTTCTGGCCAGAGGTAGGCTCATTAAAGGAAAATTTTCAAAGCTTCTAACCTCTGTGATTAAGAGTAAAACAATGTTTTTCTTGGGTGCTCCTGCTGAAGACAGAGAGTGTGGCATTGTTGAAGTTTTATTATTATAAGGTAGCCGAAACCAATTTCAGATGAGACAGTCCCAGCCAAGAGCTCACCCATTTCAGTGCCTGCCCTTGTCTTTCAGTTGCCTTATATAATCTTATTAACCGAAGGGCGAATTGGAATTTAGCAAAGACTGACACCTGTGTTTGTTTTCTAGGACTTACTACACACGTTCCTTGAAATGAAAGCAGTGATTCTATCTACAGGTTGCATTAACTCACTAAACAGAAGGTCCCTCTCTTAAAGCGACCCAGACCTTGCACAGTCTCAGGTGTCTATAGGGATCAACTAAAAAAATACTACCTAGGAGAAACTCTTCACGCTGCTGCTGCATCCAAATGTTTGTAACTGGTGCTGGGTGGGAACCAATAGACTACTGAGGGAGGGCTGCAGCAGCACCGTCCTGCGTCAGACCACCAGCCCGTCCATGCGAGGATCCCTGGAGTGACCGCTGCAGTTGAGAGGAGAGTCAGACTTTATGATGAGTGTGTGTACCCAAGAAAAGAAGGGGAAGGGAAATGGAGGAACAGCAGGAAGCTGGGCAGTGTGGAAGAATGCTGTCATGGGAGGTGAGAACAGTGTGTGTGTGTGTGTGTGTGTGTGTGTGTGTGTGTGTGTATGCGTGTGCATGTGTTTGTGTGTGTGTGTGTGTATGTGTGTGTGTGTGTGTGTGTGTATGTGTGTGTGTGTGTGTGTATGTGTAGGGTAGTAGACTGATGGTGGTCTTTGTCTAGACTTGGGGAATGCCCTGGGCTTAGAGTGTGATGTGGGGTGGAAGGAGTTGGGTACCTTTCTTGGAACCTATATTCTACAAGTCTGGCCTTCCTAAAAGACAATCAAAGGAGATCTTTCAGAGCTGGTATTGTGAGTAAAATGGAAAAGTTCTAAACCTCTGGCCTGGCCTTGTTTGCACGACTCCACGGGCGTTTTGTGCCCACAGGAAGTTGGAGTGAGGGCTAGGGGAGGATGAGGAAGCAGGTGTGGTATAGTTAAGAACCAGAGCTCAGCGGACCATTTTGACCTGCTGAAGACAGTGGCCCTGGACTTTTCTCCCTGTACTCACTGGGCTCTTACTTGGATAACAGAAAATAGAGGTAGCAGTGACTCTCAACTACTGCTAGGAAACATCAAGGCAAAACACATAGCAAGTGGCAGGCAATTTGTTCCTCTTCCATTTTTTCTCTTAGAACATTACACACCATTATATATAAATAGTATACCTTGCTAGCTATTTGCTTCAGAGCAAACGGCTGTAAGTTTAAACAAGAGAGGTATAGTGAGAAAGACATTTACTAAATGACAAGCAGGACAGTTCCCACCAAGCCAAAGATGAGGTCAAAAGGGTTAGATGCCTCCCTTGGAGGGGCCAGCAATCGCGGAGGGTAGAGCTGCTGGCCACTGAGGTTTTGGGTTGAGTTGGAAAGGTGGGGTATGGAACTGGAGAGATGGCTTCCAGCACCCACACTGGGTGGCTCACAATCACCTATAACTCCCAACTCCAGGGGATCTGATGTCCTCTAGCCTCTGAGGTCACCTGCCTGCATCTGGTGCACATAAACTCATACAGCACATACATATACACAAATAAATATACCTTAAGAGAAAACCCCAGACAAACAGGAAACAAGTCTTGCTACATGGACACTGTCTGTGCCTATCCCCCTGCCACAGAAAGACAGCCATGAGCCTAGGAGCTCAACCCCAGCCTCACACGCCCACAGCTTGGACATCTAGTACAGGATCCACAAGGTATGACATGGACTAATCAACAATAAACCACAGGAACAAATCCTGGAGAACTTGATTGGGGTGGGGATTATTTACTTCCTCCTTGAAAATACTCACTCAAGAGGAATAATGTGATCACAGGAATACCAACTGGAAAAACATCACAGAATCTGCAGCAAGATAAGCCTCACTTTCCTCTGTTATTCTCAGAGGAAAATGTCCAGTGTTTGTCCTCGGAGACCCCTGTCCATCAAGTGGCAATGTTGTGAAGTGTGTGTCTGACACCAGGCCATCGAGGTCTCACCTTGTCAAAAGCAGGGTAGACAGCACGGATCTCTGTCAACCAGCCATATGGCATGTGACCCACGGGGTAGGTAGCTGTCAGAATTGCCACTGCCTGCAAGAGAGAAATGGACAGTGTTAGTGTGGGCATCAGCAGGAAGTCCTCCAGGATTTGCCAGGCCAGATGACGAGGCTGGTGGCACATCTGCCCAGGTAGTCACTAGCCACCAGATGGTTTGAAACAGAGTAGAGAGATACCAGGGAAGTGTTTCACATGAACTGAATGAAGATCAGGCCAGATCCCCTGCTTAAAACGCCAACATTTCAATCCAGTTTCCTCAGACTCCAGAATCTTGGCTCTTTCCACTGGGGCCTAACCAAGCTCCCGAGTCAATCACAATCTCATGTGGTGTTTTGCATGTGTGCATGGTATGCAAGTGTGTGTTCACATATGTATGGTACATGTGTGGTGTGTGCGTGTGCGTGTATAGGTCAGGTTGACCCTGGGTGTCTTCTTCAGTTGCTCTCCACCTTACATATTGAGGGAGGGTCTCTCACTTGAACCTAGAGCTCATTCATCTGGCTAGCCTAGCTTGCAAACTTGCTCAGAGGATCCCACACCTCTGCTTCCCATGCTCTGGATCACAGGCGATGCTGGTGATCTGGACTCTGGTCCACACTAGTCCCTACACCAGGAGCAGAGTCTTGGGTTGGCTCCTCTTCTCCTCCTCCATGCTGGACTTCGACTTTGTGCCACAGTCTTTCAAACCCAACACGTGTCAGGCTGCTCCGTCCTTGTGGCCCAACTCAGAATTTTAATTCAGTACAATCAATAAATATTCCATCCAGGAAAGACTACGGACAGGTTTCCATGAAAAGACTTTTCGTTTCTTGCGTGAATGAAAAGGAGAAAAATGAAAACTTGGCATCTACGGCCACACGCTGGCGGTCAGTGTCTTAACTCACTGGTGAAAGAGGAAGTCAGGATTCACTTGTTTTCACAGACTGAGCAACTGTGCCCAGCACACAAGGACATGATGCAGTCCACAGCTATGGGAGGAAACTTGGCGTGGTGTGGCGTGGTGTGGCATAACATAAAAGTACAGCGTGATTAGGCACACCTGGATCCAAACCTCCCTGTCACTCCTGTGTGAGGTGGGAACCCTCGCTCTGTTGGACTCCCCATCTCTGTTTCTCCACAGGAATGGCACTGGTAATATTAATCACGCAGGCCTGGTGGGGAATGACTGAAACACACATGAATGTTCGAGACATAAGCACACAGTATGTAATAACCATTGGCTCTGTTTCCCTTGGGTTGAGCTTCTGTGCTGTAGCTGGAAATTTGGAAATGCCTAATACAAAATCTGTCCTCTTTTGTTTTATTTATGGGAAGGCGGAATTCTAGCACATGAGCCATGGGGGTTTCATACACTTCACTTGGAAAATCAGTGTTTGACTGAGAAGGCTACAGTACTACAACAACCCCCCAAGATGACATCTGTGCCTCAGATACCAAACTCCAGGAACAAGTGGGGGCCAGAGAAAGCACTCTGCTTTTGATTTATAGGCATCTTCTCTGGGCCAACAGGAGCTCTTCCCAGGCCATGGAAACTGGCAGGGTGCTCTGGGCTGGGGAGCTGCTGACGGCGCAGTCAAGGCCAGGTATAAACAGGAGGCCTTAATGAGAAGTCACCAGTCTTCCTAAAGGACCAGCGGTGCCAGCAACAGAATTAATTCTCCAGAAGGCAATGGAGGAGGAAACAAATGAAGTCACTCTGTTTGTTCATCCCCAGCTCGAAAGAAGGAACGGATGAGTCAACCCCTGCTGTGGCATGGCAGCCAGTTTCCAGATCCATTTCTGGAGCTTGGAGTGAACACACACAGGAGACCCTCATCGGGAGGAGGGCTGGTTACCAAAGCACCCATAGGTGTCGTGTGTGTGACACTGGGACAGAGTAGGTGAGGCTAGGCCGGGTCACCACAGGCCTCCCGGCACTGCTAGAGCTCCTACAAGGCATGTCCCATCATCCTTTGCAACAACAGTGAAGAAGCCGCACGATGACACCACAGAGAAATGGAAGGGCCGTGGGAAGGAGATTAGAAAGCTAGAACGGTCTCACTATCCCAGCTTCCAGCAGGTTCTGTCCCTGTCTTTCTCTCCGATGCCTCAGTTCCTCATGTGGTAAGCGAGAAGGATGAAGTAGATGTTTTCGTCCATAGTCATAGAAATGTAAAATTTCACACGTCAGCCAGTAATAGCTTCCTTTGTCACTGTGGCACATGATTTAATATTTGAGAATTGCTTGAGCTCTGGAGGTGAAGTGGAAATAGATTTGAATCACTTCTATCCCTCCACGTGTGCCCACGTGCCCACCAAGTGCCCTACCTCTGTGGCAGCAGAGCTGCCGCCGAGGTCCCGGGACACGAAGAGGTTGACGATGGGCCGACTGATTCGCTGTGTGGCCAGGATCAGAGCCAGAGGCCACCAGAAGCTCAGCATCTTTCTTATGGTGGCATCGCCCTGTGTGGAGAAACAGAGGTCAAAGCTCATTCGGTTCCAGAAGCCGAACAGAAAACAGCTTCAAATCAAAGCTTGGCCTTCTTACGCCAATCAACAGCTACTTCATTATGCTTAACAATAACATACAGAAAAGCCTCTGTAGACATGCCAAGTTGAATTAAAATGAACTGTACAGTCTTATTAGAAATTAATTCAGACAGCTGGCAAGCTACTGAGAAATCAAAGCACACACTGGAGCTCGATGGTTCCCAACCACTGTTTTCCATATGCAGAACCATACAAGGTGGAGCCCAGCTCCAGGACCTGAGAAGCAGGTTTGAAATGAGTCTCTGTTTATGTCATCACAGTGACTGGCAAGAAGCCATGTCAGTAGGAGGTAACTCTGAGAAATAGAAAGCTATTATAATCTACTTTGGAATCAGTCAATATATATAAATGTGTCTAATGAATGCAGGACTATTTAGCTCAGCTACAGAGACTCCCGCCTTCAAAGCCTTCATAGGAGCCACACACAATATGCACATAAGTGAAACAAAAGCACAGTAAAGGACCAGTCACATCTTAAGACATCTACGGCCAAGGTGTGTGCTATCTTTCAAGCGTGGCTTCTGTTATGCAATTTTGGTTTTGTTTCTTAAGAGGGTAAGTGTTACATCATGGAACCATCTCAGGCATTTTGATTTCTTCCCCTCTGCTGGAGGTTGAACATTGACAGAGAGGAGAAAGAGACTGGTCCTATCAAAGATAACTGTGGCAGCCAAGTGGTGGAAATAACTAGGTAGGATGTCAAGGACAGCTTGGCCTAGGATGAGGTACGTGATCAACACAATTACTGTTGTGACATGATAAAAGCATTGTATGGTTAAGCTGGGGACTGGGGGTGGAGTGTGGTCAGGGTTAGACATGATCATTCCTGCTTGCCTTATAGCTAGATGGAGAGAAGTGATGCCTAATGTACATGAGTAGAAGCCAGCATACACATAAACCCAATACTGTTCATAACTTGTGATGAGCAGAATGCTTGGCATCTTGTGAAAGGTTGGCTGTTCTACTCTAGACTTGATTTTTTTTTTTGTTTTGTTTTTCAAGACAAGGTTTCTCTGTGTAGTTTTGGTGCTTGTCCTGGATCTCGCTCTATAGATCAGGCTAGCCTCGAACTCACAGAGATCAGCCTGGCTCTGCCTCCTGAGTGCTGGGATTAAAGGCATGCACCACCACTGCCTGCACTGACTTGATTCTTAATTGACTTTAAAGGCCCAGGACAGACCTAAACTTCTCCATGGAGGCTTCCTAGACCACATGACCCAAACTGGAGGCCTTTGGGTTCTTTGCAGTGCAGATGCTATTTTGGACTCATCTAGTTTTTGTTTTGTTTTCTAATTGTTGCTTCTGTGCTGGTCTTACCTGCCTAGTGAGTTATAAAACTTGTTGAAACTAGAGGCCACGTCTCAAGATTTCCCATCACACTATGGTACCTAAAGCTCTGCCGAGTCCCTAGGAGGTGCCACACTGGCTGGTGCGGAGAATATAAACAGAGCCCGGGCCTGTGCTATGATGTTAAAAACAATATAACATGAATACAACGGTTCCATGAATCCTAAAACTTTCTGGACCATAAAGGAGGTTCCCAAGGAGTGCAAGGAGGTATGAGCGCTGTGTGACCCATGACGTGACATGACACCCTGTCTCCTCATTTGGTGAGAAGGAGGCTGGATGGTCACTTCTAAGATCACTTTCATCTGTAGAGTTCAAGGTTCTCCGACTGCCTTCCCCTCCCAAAACCCTAGCACTTGAACCTTGTTACACTGAGTTCTTATTTCACACTCTTTGGGTCTCGGGCAAATTGTGGTTGAGCGGATAACGACTGCCCTGGCGGTTAGGGAGAGAGGGATAGGGGACCGGGGAGAGAGGAGAATCATGGTGGCCGAGTATGACCAACACGTGATACATGCAAGTATGAAAATTGCACAGTTTGTACAAAATTGTACTTTTTGTACAACTAGTAGGTGTCAATACTTTAAAACGTCCAAAGGGGCACGCACCCCCAGCTCTGGGCCGCTCCTGTCAGGGATGATGTCGTGGATGTTCTTGTAGTAGCCCAGGCACAGCGTGGTACAGCGCACAAGCGCACCCATGTACAGAGACAGGATGGGGATGAGCAGTGGCTCTCGGCATTCCAGGTGACTGTGGAGCAAGATGGCTACAAAAACAACCTGTGGGAGGGAAGACAGGGCAGGTCAGCAGGAGGAGGGAGCTGGTCCAAGAGGCTAGGCCACCCTCCCGAACCCGGCAGCTGAGAGCGAGAGCTCACCAGGGGCTCTGACTCTATCCTGACCTCCTGTGACCCAGGTGCAGATGCCTGGGGTTCACTGGAGGAGCTCAACCATGACTTTGTGAGCCCCGCCACTGGGACTCTTTTAAGGCAATTTGTATCTCTCGTAACAACTAAGAACTACCTAGAAACTTTGGCTTCTTAGCTGCCTCACTCGTGGCTACTAGAGGCTTTTTCCACAGCAGAGGAAAAAGCTGTGGCCGTCAGTGATGTACAGGGACATATGGCTGGAACATTTACAGGATAGAACTCACTAAAAAGGCTGTTCCAAACACCACTGGCAATGATGATGGAACAACCCAACTTAGAAAAACAGAAAATTCTCTGCTTGGAAAGGTATTAAAATATTAACTATTATGTGACTACAATGCCCATTTCTTTACTGAGTGAGAGACCTGGACGTCTTGTACTTGGAAGGAGCGGGTTTCATATTCACCATCTACAAAACTCAATGCTCTGAACCACAGTGGTGATACTTAGAGGCCGCAAACGGGTTGTGTGGATGGTAGAAGTGACCACAGTCGGGAGAGACTCAAGTCATGATGAAGTGTTAATCTCTCTTGGATGTCTTGGTCTCGAAAGCCGAGTTTATGATGTATTAACCTCCTCGTCCTGCAGCTGCCTGGAATGTGGCCAACCTCACCACTGGGTCCTCAGAGCACGGGGACGGAGGTGCTACACGGATGTGTGGCAATGAGCAGGCAGCCGAGAACACGGGCGACCCGAGCAGACACAAGCTGGGGAGGTGTGTCCACTCTCACTAAGTCGCTCACTCAGGCTCACACATACTGGCCACGCCAGGGGGACATGCTGGGGAGTGACAGAAGCAAGGATGCCCATGACTGTCCCCACGCTGCTTCTAACTGGACCAAAGGCAGTGAGCTAACAGATGTGGAGACCAGCAGGAAGAGGCCTTGCCAGGACACACGGATTGAGCCCGAAGCTTGGGCGTTTGAGGCTGTGGACACAATGCCCATACTCAGCTAACTAGTCAGAGCTCCCTTTTAGAGCTCAGAGTGGCAAAGCCATAGCAAGCTTCACGTTTTTACCGTCTTCATAAAGTGCACTGTAGAGCACAGTGGTGATATGCAGAGTCTGATGCCTGACTGTATGAAAAGGGAAAACAGAAAGCTCAGTGTATCCTCTAAATCCTAAGCTGTCAAGATAGTTCTGCAAGACAGAAGTCCGAGGAGCAGGACCGTGGAGGAGAACCTGAACGAGGAGAGGGATACATACCAAGAGAGGTAAGCCCACATAGCAGAAGGGTGATGGGGGTGGGCTTGGCAGCGGAGCCCCTAAGGCCAAGGTGGAGATTCTGTCAGCCTCCCCCTGAAATTCCAACTGACTGAAGCATGTGGTCCAGCACTTGTCACAGGCCACTGCCCTTACGTCTTTATGGCAGACCACATCACTTCCCAACTCAACATTATACTTATGCACTTTGCCTGCTAGTCTGGAATCACAGTTCTGAATCTGTCAGGGCCACCAAGAGCATGTCAGATTATATAAGAAAAGAACCTGCTGCGTCAGTGGTGAGGATGTTCCTGTGAAAGCATGTACGGGCCCCAGGCCAGACCCTGGTACTCGGTGACAGAGACAGTCCCAGAATGATCTCTTGGGGCTGACAATCTAGCGGAGAGGACAGACACACTAATCAAACAATGGGCCAGTGTGCACCCACTACCTGTTATGACAGAGTCGCTGTGGAGGGTTGTGTCAGGAGTTGGGGGGGGGGGGGGGGCAGCATCTCTGCGGGGAAACTGAGGCAGAGTATTTCTTCCAGGTTGGAACTGTGGTAGGTGGACGGTGGACCAGAGAACAAGGTGGTAAGAGGACCATGCTGGGGCTGGGCAGGCAGTTAAGTAGGGTTCGTGGGATTCAGCCCCTCCTCGGTCAGCATGAGGATTGACAGTTTCAAGGATCCCCGAGGTGGTCAGGATTTCGATGGATAAGACAACTGTGGCCGCACTAGGAACAGTAGAAGCCAGGGCCGCTGGGCGGGGGTGCGTGAGGAGGCTGCTCAGCACTGTGGGTGGGAAGGGGTGACTTTTGATTAGAATGAATGACAGTAGCCGAGGGGGCCGGGCACAGCAAAGGGAAGTGATGCTAAGGACTAGAACATAACTCTCTGTGATAAGGGAAGTGCTCCCAGGGTGGCTCCGGAGTTTCTACCCCGATGACCGCACTTGCCAATTTGCTCAGCCAAATTCTTGTTACAGAAGATCTTCAGTTCAGGTTCTGGGTATCTTTCAAGTGGGAATATCACAGGGGCCCGTTAGCGGCTCTGTCTGGATCTCTAGGAGGGGGAGGCTATGGATATTTAACAGAGGAATCACAGCCATGTTGTAGATGCTATAAACCTAGGACACAACACGATTTGGTTTTCATGTTATTGTAAGAGGGCCTATTTAATGCAGATTTAGAGGCTGGGCATCCTAGACAGCATGGGGCAGGCCCGGGTGGGACCCCTCTACCTACCTTGGCTGTGTTGCTTCATGGCTGATGGCAATAGTGTGTGTGTGTGTGACAGGAAAAGATCACTTGAACACATGAAACCAGAGGGGCTGGAATCCTACAACCCTTCCAGGGGCAGCGCTCAGTGACCTAAGGCTCCACCCCTTAAAGAGATCAACCCTGCTGGATGGATGTGAAACTGGGGGATGGGAGGGTGGGCAAACGGCATCCCCACCAACACGGGCAGGAGTTAAGAGTCCTCATGGGCAGCATGAGGCCAGTGGGGGGAGTGTTTCCTAGGGAAAGAGGAGTCTAGAGTGAAGAGCTGTTGAGCTGTTTATGAGACAATGGAAACCGCCTCCTGGGTCGAAGGGCACAAGGTTCTTAGTAAGAACCTTCTGGAAGAACTGACAGAGGTAAAACCAGACCTCTGTAGGGAACACACTGAAAAGGAAGTGGGGAAAAAAGGGAGGCAGTGAGTGGAAACTGTCCTTCTAAGAACTGTGGCTGTGAAGTAATACAGAGAAAGACAGGACTGTAGCTAGCTAACAAGATACGTGGGGATCGAGAGAAAGCTGCTCGCTGCCCTTGGGTTTTCTATCTATGTGAGCATGCGTGCATGCCCAGACACTCATCCATGGACACAGGAGGGTCACTGAAAACTAATAAGGCTCCTGAGAAAGCAGGCCAGATCAGGACCCGAGGGACCGGTAGAGGAGGTGGCCCTGAAAGAGAGAGAGCACCTCTTCAAATGAGGGAGGGTGGAGGCTGCAAGTTAAGCTTGCAGGACAGGGGGGCCACAAGGTAAGAATGTGCTTGCTTCAGTTTTCTCTGAGAAGTGGGAACCGAGGTCACCTCCTGGGAAGCGTGACGGGGGAGTGACCTTCTGCAGCAGCTCCCCGGGGTCAGCTGAGGTGACTTACAGTTCCTGCAGAAGCATTTGCTGCTGGAGACAGGTGAGGCAGGCACAAGGGTCAGTCCAGGGCAGGGTCTTGCCAAAGGCTGAGGTGAAAAGACCATGAGCAGAGGGGGTGGAGGGAGGGGGTGGGATTCCGCAGAGGGCAGGGTCTGGGAGGCACCAGAAAGGACAGACAGCATCAGGAGAATTCTCACTCTGGTGCTGAACAAGCAAAGAAAGTCTGCATGATCACGGACTAAAACAAAACAAAGGCAATGTCACCGACATCCACCAGTATGGAGGTGGAGAACAGGTCACGTGCCTCACCTTGTACTGTTGCGTGAAACCAATACA
The DNA here is from genome assembly GCA_902168405.1 of Peromyscus aztecus. Taxonomy (NCBI): domain Eukaryota; kingdom Metazoa; phylum Chordata; class Mammalia; order Rodentia; family Cricetidae; genus Peromyscus; species Peromyscus aztecus. Next base: position 26,468 of record CABHPQ010166006.1, read on the forward strand.
CTTTGGGGCAGTTTTTATTTATTTATTTATTTATTTATTTATTTATTTATTTATTTATTTATTTATTT
>CABHPQ010166006.1:39994-59249 GCA_902168405.1 Peromyscus aztecus
TGACATCAGCAGCCTTGTAGCCACTAACTGGCACACAGAGTTGACATCAGCAGCCTTGTAGCCACTAACTGGCACACAGAGATGATGACATCAGCTTGATGAGCCTAAGGTGCTAAGTCTGCAGCCAATTTTTCAGATACAGACACGGTTCAACTTGAAGCCCCTCTGAGTGAAGACAACCCCCAGGGGTCGGCAGTACTGTGAAGAGTGGCATGTTCACGGTCACTTAGCTAAAGTGCATGCTCATTGTTAGGGTTTCTGCAGTTTCTGGAAACATCCGGGAATGACACATGGTATTAAAAAACAACAAATCTTAGAGACCTAACTAAACGAGGCATCAGTTTACAGCATGGACGTGATGCATAGCTACAAAACACAGCCAATTGTTCTAAATGTGAAAGGAGGTTTTCAGAGCCCACGAGGTTTAAAGGTACACATTGCGAACACGTGACCTCTATTGATTAAAGCTCTATTTAACATACATGAGCACTGGAGTAAATCTGCCTTATCCCATGGGGTTACCCTTGAGGCCTCACAGACGTGCCCACCACTGGTAAAGACATGTATAGTAGGCACCCCATCACATCCGCTCATGGCTTCCTGGCCTTATGCTGCTCTCCCTCGTTACCCTGCCCTCTCCCTCTCCAATGTTCTTTGGTTTCCATGTGTCCAGCAGATCTCTTCCCAGGCTTGGGCTCTAAACTCTGGCTGGTTACCTGACTCTGGCTCCAGCACAAGGCCGCCATCTCGCACCTGTCCAATTCCGGTCTGGACTAGTTTGTTTTTGTTCCATTTCCTGTGTTATAAACACGTGGCTGTGCCCACCTTCTCTTCATTTCCTTCTAAGGGCTTGTCCTTTGTTCATGACCACCTGGCTCTAATCCCTCCAAGTCTGGGGTGAGAAAGGCCCTCTGCTTTGCCGTGGGTTTACTCTGCTATCTCTCAAAGCTCTCACTGGCAGAAATCAGCTTATGCTAGAGTTCTAGAAACGGACACCAGACGAACACACACATACACACACACACACACACACACACACACACACACACACACACACGGACTTGAGGAAAAGAGTTAAATTCATCAAAACAGTGACAAAATAATGCCTAAAGAAACAATCGGACTAGTATTGTCTGAAAAAAGAATATAGAGAAGTTCAGTTTGCGCCCAGATTTCTCTGTTGTGTTTTTTTTACTCTGGCGTTAAGCTCTATGCATTTGTGCTTGTGGCTTTCTTGCTGGCATGCCTTGCCCAGGGGGGTGTACATGATAAGAATTGCTGCCCCCTGGTCTCAGCCCCTGACATAGATGATTATGAAGGTACAGGGTTCACACCATGGCTTCTCAGTTCAAGCAGAGGTGACTGTGTGAGGTTTTCACATCCGCGTCAGTGGCCCTTGCCGCAAGCCTGGTTAGGAGCTGACTGCTTTCACCCTCACTAAGAGGTGAAAATGGGTTCGGTGTCCCCTACAGATGAAATGTACCTGGAGCAGAAAACTGCACTGTAGGGAAACGTTCACTGATGTGAGAAGATAGTGACAGGAAGAGGTGCGGGGGATGGGGGGAGGGAGAGCCGCAGTACTGAATGTGGAAGACAAGATGGGAAGATCTTACAAACTCCTGAAAGAAGAAGGAGAGAAGAACGTGTGCAAAGATGCCCGATGAAAAAGAGCAGAAATGGGAGAGATTCACCAGTGGGGTTGCCAGGGAAGCCGCAGAGGGAATCCTTAGAGTCTAGATGTAGGGGTTCAAAGTCAAGTGCGGTGTACTTCCTCAGAAAGCAGTCAAAGCATTTGTTAGGTGGAAGGAATAGAAGTATTAGCTATAAGAAAAAAAAAGTCAAGTGTAATAATATTATTTAGTCTAAGTGGGATAAAGAGTACGTTTGATTTCAATTTAAGATCTTGGCGTCTTAAAATTTCCATGCTTAAAATGGAAAAGCAATGGGCTATATCTCAGTCAGGAAAATGCTTGCCTGCCCGGCTTGCAGCCCTGTGGTCCACCCCCAATGCTGCAGAAACTGAGTGTGGTGGTGCATGCCTGTAACCGGAGCTCAGAAGGGTAAGACAGGGGAGTCAGAAGTTTAAGGTCAATCTCATCTATAGAACATGTCTGAGGTGTCTTGGATTCATAAGACCTTCTCTCAAAACTACAATACAATAAGATGGTAAAGCTCAGAGCTAACGTTTTCCTCATGACTGTCAATAACACACTGCTCAGTTTTTCTCTTTCCTGGTAGTTGACAGTCACAAGCTATCATCCCAAAGTCTCATCCAACTGTGGCTAAAATAGGGGAAGATGGATTTATTTAGGGTCCTCATAAAAAGACTAATAGCAAAAAGGAATTAATTTACCTGTGTAGACAAGACCTTTATTTTAAAATGTATGACATTTTTCTCAATATATATGCCATCTTTGGAAATGACTCAAATCAAATGTAGCTGCAGAAATTGTGTCCAAACACTCGCTGGGAGTAAACTGATAGAAAGAAAGGCACCCAGCTCTGCCTGCCCACTCCCTGAGCTCTTAAGCACAAATGAAATGATCGATATCAGCGCTCAGCTGAATACACCCGCCAGCAGGTCTCCTCTCCTCTGCGCTGCTCTTAGAACAAAATTCTATGCCATGCTAGAAGGGAAAACCACGAAGGCCCTTTCCCTATTTACTCTCTGATTCGCAATTGCGTGAGTAAACACTGGCATTCTACGAATGAATACACCGTAAGTGGTTTGGGTTAATCCTCTGGCTCCTTTACTTTGTGACATTCATACTTCTCATACAACCAGTGACCATTTAAGGTACACAGCAGACTCATGAAGTACCATTCAAAGTGCTTTAGGCAACCGGCTCCGACAGATGTGCCCCGCAAGTTTTACGCCAGGTAGACAAAGCTGTTTGAAACCACACCCCATGAGTTCTAGGACCACTCAGAAGGCAGAAGCAGCAGCCCAGCCCCAATACAACATGCTTTTCCCGGGTCTTCAGGAGCATGTACAAGGTCGCTCTGTTGGGATTTAGCTTTCTAGTTTCAGCGACAGCCTTGCCAAGGGTATTTAGGCATGCTTTTGAATAAAGTAGCATCCAGGAGCCCTGGAGAAAATTAATCTCAATGAAACAACCTGTCATTGTTTGGTTCTCAGTAGTAATAAGCACGAATTCAAAATAACAGCCGCCGTACTTCTGTTCTTGGACTTGCTATCATGTGGGCCTGCTGCTATTTTGTCCACCTCCTGGAATGCTATTTCTTAGGTACTATTGCTAAATACCATTGAGTACTAGTACTATTTTAGATTTCACCTCCTGACGAAACCATTCACTCTCTGACTTTGGGAATCCGAGGCACAAAACTATAGTTTTCAGAAAAAAAGAAAAGTGTTTTAAAATTTTATTGATTCAGGAGAGCCCAAACTTCAATCCTTCAATCCTCTGAAATTTTCATGAGGAAGGTTTAATAATTACTAAAGAAGCCACTTAGCCTGCAACTATATTTAAAGCAATTGAGAAGAAAAAAAGAAATGACTCAAATGAAATGCTCAGTGAGGGCAGCAGCCTTACCTATCAGGGTGTGGAAGACGGCGGCGATGGCACCAGCCACCACCATGCACAGGACGGCTTTGGTCCTATCTCTCTTGCTGTTCACAAACACCAGGCCCACGTTTTTAAAGTCACTCATGGGCCCCGTGAAGAACTTCATCAGAGAGTAGGCCAGCCCATAGCTGGCCAGCATCTCCACAGCATCTTCCTTGACTGCAGCGATGCCCCGGTTCAAGGCCTGCAAGGGAGAGAAGAGCCAACACTGGCATGAGAAACAGAGCCACATCTCCGGAGAATCCCACCTCCAACATGGGACTTGGCAGATGCGCTTTCCAGGGAAATGATGGGCAGTGGGTGGGGTGAGGCTGCTCCTAAGTTTGTGGAAAATACTGGCTTTTCATTTTTTTTTTTGTTCACATTAGCTTCATTCTGAATACCTTTTTTCCGGGGGAGATACCTACCCATTAGGGAAAGTAACACACCCAACAGTATTTCTGAGTATCAAAAGACAGTTCTAAGAGTATTATTTAAAAGTTGATGTTTTAAAACTCCTAGCTGGTTGTAGTAACTCATGCCTGTGATTCCAACATATTGGAGGTTCTTGAGTTCTAGCCCAGCCTAGGCTACTTTGCTCATATTCACCTCCTCACCTTCACCTGACCTGACCCCTTTTCTCTGATCCCCTTTCCCTCCTGAAATAGTCCCTGTTCAGCTCCCATGTCACACGTGTGTGTGTGTGTGTGTGTGTGTGTGTGTGTGTGTGTAGCTAAATCTAGACCCACTTAAGAGAAGCCTGCACCATGCTGTCCTCCTCCCCACCACCCTCTCTTGTTCCCGCCTGCCCTTTTTCCTTTAGACCTTCGCCTCCCTTCACACCGCGGTTATAAATTGTTTACAGTGCACTTATTGTTAGAGTAGCTTTAAGTTCTTGAAAAAAGTGAACGAAAATGACAGAGCTCACTTTTGTCCCCTCCCTCCACAAGCACAGTGTCTCCCCAGCTCTCCTGGCCCAGAGTGGGACGCTGGCTACAAATGATGAGCCTGTGTTGACACCCTGTCATGACTCGTCTGTAGTCAACACGAGGGCTCGTTCTTTGTGTCCTACATTCCAGTAGAACTGACTAAAGTCTAATGACATGTATCCACCGTCACAGAGTCATCATTTAAAATAACGACACCCTAAAGCCTTTACCTGCTGTGTTCACTCTCCCAACAGAAGAGTCTTTCAACAGCACAGTCACACTCATAAAAGCTGGGTTCAGTATGCTAACTCAAAGCAGACATGCATTTTCCCTGTCTGCCCCATTCCTTCTGGGCAGATAGGAGTTCATAATTTTCTCTGTAAACAGTTGTGGCACAGCCTCAGTGCCGCTCTGCAATTGTCTTTAAAGATGCAGAGCACTAAGTGTGCCAACGAGTTTGTGAAAGACGGAAAGCTGGACTCAACCAACAGACCCACAACGGCTCTTCAAACACATAATATTTAAGAATCATTGCGCTAAATTTTAGCAAAGCAAACACATTCTATGTTCCACTGGCTGTAAGACTGTTGGTTGTAAAGTATGTTATTTATGTACCACTAAGGTTTATGTACCACTAAGTAGTGATGAAACCCTTCCAATTATAATTGAACACCACCTGCTTATACAATGTATTCAGACTGCAGACATGCTATGGTGTGTATGTGTGCGTGCGTGCGTGCGTGTGCGTGTGTGTGTGTGTGTGTGTGTGTGTGTGTGTGTGTGTGTGTGTATGTGTGGTGGGGTATTTCATATTTTACTGAAAATTATTCTGAAGGCCAGGTCTCTAATATCACACACTGTCAGTTCAGGCTTTGCAAAACTCAAGGGCTTCAATTCCTCATGGACACTTTGTTTCATTGTCTTTACTAGAGATGCTGCTGAGTCACACAGTGAACACTGACAGAGCAGAACATTCTGTGCAAGGCACTACTGGGAAGTCCGAGATGCATTTGTAGGGAAATACCACTGTGTGAAACAACCTTAGAGAAGCCTAGAACAAAAATGTATGACAGCTGAGGAATTAATCTTTTCGCTGACAAAGGTGGAATTATAATGCCAGTTTTTGACAAGTCTTTTCAATTCTATTTCTAATTTATCTTCTTTTTCCCTGTAGTAACTTGAAGTTATCCATCCACAAGATAGTGTTTGTAGTGTTTATAGTTTGGTGTTTGCAGAGCAGTGATAACTCTTAGGTTTTGTTTGTTTCTTTAAGAACAAACGTTTCCTTCTATCAAAGCAGATCAAATACCTTAACACCACAGGGTAGACTAAAAACCAAGGAACTCCCAGGTAGTGAATCCTGTGTTTAACTGGAGGCCTCCTGTTATGGAACAATCTTTTTATACACTGTGAAGATGTGTTACTCTGATTGGCTTAATAAAAAGCTGAGCAGCCAATCGCTAGGCAGGATTTCTGGGCACAGAGGACTCTGGGAAGAAGGCAGACACACCAGGAGACACAGAGCAAGCAGGATGGGCAGAACAGAGATGAGGTAATAAAGCCACGAGACAGCACATAGATTAATAGAAATGGGTTAATTTAAGTTATAAGAGCTAGTTAGAAACAAACCTAAGCCAAGGCTGAGCTTTCATAATTACTATGTCTCCATGTCATTAATATAAATCTCCATGTGAGCAGATGGTCCAAAGAAAAGCCTGACTACAAGCTCCTGCTATGCTTCAAAGCTTACCAACTTGGTCATCCACCAAGTTAGTCCACTGTGAACCTGTGATAGACACTGGTGGTACCCATCATGTCCTGCAGATCCCCAGGTGGCAGGAAGCCAAGAGCTGATAGTCACAGGTTATGAGGATGAGTTCCCTGCTTCCATATGGGTTACCCCAATACAGTTCCCCATGGGATCTGGAGGTAGACTCCAGCAGACACCGATTCTTGCTTCCTCTCCTCAGCACCCTATCCTGCTTGCTCCACTCTCTTCCGAATGTGCTTGCTTGTTAATGTACAATGTACAAGAATCTATTCTCCTTAGGTCTTGCTCCACTAAAAGTCAATGTAGAACAGTTTTTAATTGCTAGCTTCTCAGCCTCCCAGAACCTGCAGAATCCACAGTGCCAACATTACACCATGGAATCCCTTCTTGTCCTCCCAGAACCCAAAGAATTCACAGTGCCAACATAACACCATGGAATCCCTTCTCGGCCTCCCAGAACCTGCAGAATCCACAGTGCCAACATAACACCATGGAATCCCTTCTTAACCCCACCAAACCCACAGAATTCACAGTGCCAATGTTACACCATGAAACCCCTTCTCAGCCTCTTAAAAATGGTATTAGTTTAAACCCTCCCCATCTTTCCTAAAGTCTATGATTTTGAATTTTAAATGTCTTTTTTTTAAACATTTACTCTGTGTGTGTGTGTGTGTGTGTGTGTGTGTGTGTGTGTGTGTGTGTGTATACATGTGCCAGGGCATGTATGTGGAGGTCAGAGGACAACTTGCAATAGTGAGGTCTCTTCTTCCATCATGTAGGTTCCAGGGACTGAACTCAAGTTGTCAGGATTGGTAGCATGCACCTTGTCCTGCTGAGCCATCTCACTGGCCAGTGAACTGTTTTTAGTGCAAAAAGTGTGTTAAAATTTAAATGACATTATTTAGCACAAGTTTCAAATATACTTAGTAGCATACCTTTTGTTATCGTGCTTTCTTGACCAATTTAAAAAAAACAAAAAACAAAAAACAAATAACCACAACCACCCATCAGTCCTGGCTGTACTTTCTCTTTCCACCAACAGTTTCTGATTTGAGTCCTAAACCTAGAGCTGAGGTAGGCGGGAAGAAGGGCAGAGCTAATGACAGCTGCTGGCAAGGTTGAGAAGGGTCATTAAGTCCAACAACTATGGCAGCTTGAGGAAAGAGCATGGGGTTCACATGGGCAGACTTCAGCCTGGATCAGCTTCCATCACTCAACTGCTGAGTGGGTCACTCAAATGACCTCGGAAGAGACCCGGACAGGCTGTGCACAGGGCACCAGTTCCTAGACTAAAAAGGATACTGAGAGCAAGGACTTTCAGTTAGGAGATACTACGGCCCACAAGACATCCCACTGATCTAATGTTTGTGGTGATGCTGTTAAATGCACGCCTCACTTCAAAAACAAAAACTTATCCTGACTTTAATATTGAAATTCATAAAAAGCTTCAGAATTAAGAACATGTGCTAGGTTAATGCTTTAGTTCTTTTATTTCTTCCAGCCCAAATTATTAATTTTATGATTTTCTTGATATCAGAATATTGTTATTATGAAGCACCATTGATCATTCCACAGAACTTGTTGCATGCATTTTTAGCCTTTGCTATTTACCCATCTGTAATAAGATTATTTTGTTCTACTTTATGGCTTTGTTTATACACTTAACTTTTTTACTTAATCTTCCAGGTACTTTTGAGAGATGGATCAAAATTAACTACCTCCAAACAGTTTACATTTCTTCAAAACCACATACGGGACAGACCATTCATCTTGCACTTATTTGTGATGACTTCTTACCATCTGTTAGGCTTTGCCATGTCCCTCAGCCACCTGTTGTTTGTACCATCTATCCCCCTCTCTTTTGTTCACAACACACTCACTTCCTGGCACATTGTATATTCACTGTTATCTCAGGTATCTATCTCCTCTGAGTACAAGCTCCAGGGAGCAGAGACCGACATGGCATTGCTCTGTCCCCAGAACCACAGCTTGGCAGGGTATCCCACGTATGACAGGAGGCTGGATAGACTGGGGAATGAAATAAAACATGTGTAAGAAGTATAAACATCCACTGTGAGGTGTCCTGAAGAAAAGCAGCATGCCCAGGAACTGGCAGTCCTGGGGAAACTCATTTAGGGAGACTGAGGAACCCCCATAAGCGAGCCCTGGAGCTGACATATGAGGGGTGAGGAGCCAGCGGGATGTAGAGCAGCGGGAAGGCTGAGCCTCAGGAGTGAAGCGCACACAAGGAGAATTTGAAGAAGCAGATCATACCAGACAGGGCAAAGAATGTAGTTCTGTCACCAGCTGCGGTGACAAGAGTGGCCCGGAGAGAAAAGAGCACAAGCAGGCGATCAGGAGCTATGGGGGAATCCAGACCAGAGGTGGCGGCATGGAAACGTAGGGTAGTACAGGCAGATAGAACCAGATCATTTGGAGGCTAAGTAACGAGAGCGGAAGATGGTCTTCACGGTGGGTGTGAGGCAAAGGGGAAAATGGATGACTGTTGGGGTTCAGGGTTGAGCAGTTCGGAGTTCACTAAGATAGGGCTAGTGGAGACGGAAAGGGTAAAGCACCACCACAGGTGTGTGGCATGCAGGGGAGCCCTCTGTGTGTAGACCTTCTTTGTAGTCATCAGCACGGGGACAACATTTAAAGCTGGTGGCCTGTGAGAGATCCTCTGGGAAGGCTATAGATAGACAGGACCAGAAAGCCAAGAATCCTCCATGTAGGTCTCTGGGGATAAACCCAAGCCTGTCAAGGGCACGCACGCCCGAGTCCTGTTGGCATGTGACTAGGCTGCATTGCCAAGTTAACTGGGTTGGTCAGAGGTCTCTGGCAATGCTGCTTGAAACCCAGCTGCATCTTAGGCCAAGTCCAGGAGAGGCTGCTGTGGCTGGGGAAGGGGACCAGCTATGGCTTTAAGATTCATCCCAAAAAGTAGCTGCGATGTCATTGACATGAATGAGGTCTCCATGAAGGCAGAATTGCTAGTTCAAGGCCGGTTCCTACACCTTCAGTTTTCCAAAGCAAAGACACTTGAGCTTAGACTGTGGCCGGACCTAACAGTACCCCAACACACGATGATGCTAAAGACGACGCTACCCCTTGTTCACAGTTCAGTCCTGGTCCCACATGAGACAGCACGGGTCTCTCCTCCCACTTCTGATCCCCACTGAAGACCAGCAGCAGGGCGGAGCGTGGCTGACAGACACAGCAACTTTCCAGAAAAGCCGACGGGTCACGGGCACTTCTGTCTCGCCTGTCCTAGCGTTGTCCAGACTCGTGGTTGCCTATTTGCTCTTTTGTTTTGATGCAACACGTTTGTCAAACCACAGGATATTTATTAAAAAGTAAAATTTACGCCCTTCAGGGAAATAGAACTCACAGGTTTGATCTGGCCTCCCCTGGAAGAAACTGTCTAGGACAGGAAATCCCAACACCCAACTTTTTTTTTTTTTTTTTTTTTTTTTTCGAGACAGGATTTCCCTGTGTGTAGCCTTGGCTGTCTTGGAACTCACTCTGTAGACCAGGCTGGCCTTGAACTCACAGAGATCCTCCTGCCTCTGCCTCCTCAGTGTTGGGATTAATGCGCCACCACTGACCAGCAACACCTAACATTTTTAACTTGGGACCTGGAGACCAGACAAGTCTGCTAAACTGCAGACAGATTCTTCAGGACACGTCACCTGTTCCTTCAAGGCTGCTGTCACCCCACACCCATGACAGCTCAAGCAGTCACTGTGAGCCACCTTCAGCAACACCCACAAGTCAAGTCTTTAGACTGGGACTCAATACTTGTTACCCAGTCTAGTCTTCCCATCTTCTGTAAGCTTCAACTTGGGGGGAAGAGCTGGAATCTAGTACAGAACATAACCCGCTTCCATGACAGTCTCCAGCCTCCATGGTGCTGACAGCAGCTTGGCTGTTTCCAGTCTTCCTTATGGTAGTCCTCATTTCCTCTTAGAAGGACCCGGCCTCCTACATCTTCTAATGCAAGGGCATCAGGAGAGACTAAATTCCTGTTTGCTTGTTCCCTAACACAAGAAAACTAAACAAAACACCTGTGGCCCAGGCCTTTCCTCACCGCCTCACTCCTGTTACAATGTAAAGGCCAGTCTGATCAGGTAGATCAAGGGATGGCCTCTAATCTTCCGTGGGGCCTTGCTCGTATCTGCTCCTGTTTGATCTGGCTTCTGCCTATCAGGGTGTATACAGCACGCATCTTGTCCAGCTCAAGAAGAAACCTCTTGACTCTGTCCTAGCCACTCCTTTCTCTCTCTTGTTCGCATCGGTCTATGTACCCCCAGGCCCCACGACTGCACATACACTGTGTGTTCTGGCCACCTTGAGGCAGAATATGACAGGTTCATTTGCTACCAATTTTCTCAAATTTACTTAACACCATGAATGTCTGAATTCAACACAGGAACAAAGACGAATGATCTGTAACTTATATATGATCATTACTGGGTAAAATCCTAGCTTTGGGCTTGGTTTTATAGGTTTCAAAAAAAATTACAATTCTTCATAGATTTTTATGGACTTAAAATAGGCAAAGTGATGACAGGTACACTGCACCTATCCTCATGGTTCTGACATTTGCTGAGTAGATAGATAGGCAGGGTGTCTCCTGATAGGTCTGCCCCAGCACACTCTAGCCCCACATAACTGGGCACCCGGTTGTCTCTTAACCATAGTAACAAGGACACAAATAGAATGTAGCATTGGGCCACATGATTAGCCTTGTAAGTGTTAAGCTTAAACACAAGTTTTTTTCAACTCCCCTCTTTCACTTGCTTTGGAGGGCTCTGGAAAACAGGACAAACTATTCCCTGACGGAGTCATGCCATGTTGAGGAATTTAGTTGCTTAAGAAGAAAATCAAGCTTATGGGTTAAGACCTAGAGAAAATGAGAGAACCAGCTGGGAGCTGAGTGACTGGGCTGGTAGTCTGGCTTGGAGGTAGAATTCTTAACTACTTACTATACAGGAGACCTTGGTTCAACCCCCAGAACAGCAAATAAATCAACAAAGATGGAGGGTGAGTGTGCCACTGTGGATCTCCAGGTTCCGAAGGCGGGGACTGTGGGACACAAGAGGGTTGGCTATCCAATCAGGAAGTGCCTAGAGCTGGGGACTCTGAAGCTGCCAGAAGACCAGGGCCATATCAGGAGAAGCATCTTGCTGTTCATTCAGAAATGGCTTTTCAAATTCTTCTACAAGGTTTCCAGTTGGGACTTGATATTCAATGCTCGAAGTCCTATTTATTTATTTATTTTTTAATTTTAGTAAGATGTTTCCTTTGTCTCATCTTGGATTAGAGAAACCCTGAGACTTACAGGCCTAGACAACCATTTGTTGTGTGTGGAGACAGTCCAGGATGTTTTCTAAGTCTTTTGATAAAGCTGATTTTTTTCCTCTAAAGCTTCAGAGTGTCTGTTTCACCCATTACGTCATGGAACAGTTAAAGGCTAGTTCACAAATCTTTCCTGAATTCAACATCTTCAGGAAGGTGACACTTGTGGAGGTGTGGGAATTAGAAGAGCATGGCTAGACCCAGACACCTGTGGGGTCAGCTTCTTCTAATGACTGGGGTGGTCAGTCATTTTGGATGTCAGTCCTCCCCAGGATTCTGGGTTCCTGTAATTTTCCACTGTTATTGTTGTTTGTCTGTATTTTAAAAAGTGGTTTGAATTAAATTGGATCATTTGTCTTCCGGTGCTTTTCCAGCTACGTTTTGTTTTTTTTTCAAGGGTTTCTCTACAGCTCTGTCTAGCTGGAGCTCCAGCCAAGAGCTTGACACCCACGTGTGAGCCTGTGGTCTGAAGGGAACAGCAGGCAAATGAGGCTGGTCTCTTTAGAAATCAAATATGGCTCTGCGCTGTAGATCTATATTTAGTGTTTGCTGAAAACCCTGAGATGACCAGGTCCAGCCAAAAGATGACAATGGTGTTTGCTGCCACTGTGATGCATAGATGAGAGTTTATGAGAGAGAGAGAGAGAGAGAGAGAGAGAGAGAGAGAGAGAGAGAGAGAGACACACACCAATTCGGGAGGCAAAGGCAAGTGAGTTTGAGGTCAGTCTGGTCTACATGGCAAGTTCCAGGCCAGCCAGGGCTGCACAATGAGACCCTGTTTCAATAAACGGATAAATAAATAGATAGATAGATAGATAGATAGATAGATAGAAAGATAGACAGAAGATAGATAAATGCTAATCACCAGAAAAGGTACAATGAAGTGTGGCATAATTCAATGTAGTATCTTCATAGGACTAGGGTACTAAAAAGCATTTTTTTAAAATTACTGTCTTAATTTGAAAATTGATTTAATCATGAAAGGACATATTTTAGTGTCACAGAACTTTCTCCACTCTCCATTATTTAGATATAAACCTCATCTACTCAGCCAAATTTAACTGGCGAAGGTTTGACAAAGAAGGACTATTTCTAAGAAAATTCTACTGCTAGTCGCTTGCATGCCTGTAATCCCAGCACTTGAGATGTGGGAGGCAGAAGGATCAGGAGTTCAAGGTCGTTCTCAGGCTACATGCTTATCTAAAAAAAATCAGAAAAGAAAAAAAAAAAGAAAATTCTAGTGTCCTTTAGAAAAACACTAAAGGCTTCCTGTGCTCTTAAAACAAAACCAAAACCTCATTTTCACCATGATGTCACATTTTTACTGAACCATCTTATTTCCTAGTAGCTTTTTATACTTACACATGGTCCTCAAATATTTCCTGGTTAATACGTCAACATGATACCTGTTCATGTCAGACGGGAGTTTAAAAACAACAGGAGGGAGTGGGGTCATGGCGGGGTTGGGAAAGCGTGTACCCTGCCACCATGAGGTCCTACTGCAGACCCCTAACATTTAAGCAAACATCTGCTAGTGGGAATGTGCCTGTATTTCAGGCTGGGGAGGAAGAGACAGGAGGGTGCTTGGGGATGGCCTGTCAGCCAGTCTAGCCTCATCGGTGAGCTCTGGGTTCCCGGAAAGAAAGCTCTTGTGTGGAGTCCACTGGTGGACTAGTATCATAAAAGTCACAGGGATTTTGGGTTGGATTTGGAGGCCTGCTCCAAAGGAGGAAATTCATGGTTGGTATTTAAACCTTGCTCAAAGGTCCATGGCATGGGAAGTCAGAGGTCCTAGTGAGAACTGACCGCTATTATCATGTTGTCAAGGTGCTTTCCAAGTGTTTGTTTATACACATTAATTTGGCCTTCAGCCATTGCCAGAGAAGCTTCCCTCTGCATCGGTCAGCCATTGGTGAGAGATTCATAACTGGTCTTCAAAGTGCTGGGAGTAAGTGACTATTGAACACTTAGCCCTAAGCAGGGTATTATTGATACCACACTGCCCCGGGGTTCGTTATGGAAGAGGGGACAGAAATAATGCAAGAGCCGGGGGATGGAGAGCTGTGTTGTGACATGCTATCCTCCAACACGGCCCTCGCACTCACAAGCTCACTACAGTTATGGTTTCCTGCACAAGATTCCACACCATCAAGCCGAACATTCGAGCAGGCAGCACGAGGTGCATTCAGTGGGTTCCAAACAAACAAACAACCCAAGAAACAAAAAACAAAACAAACAAACAAAAAGAAAAACAAATGAACAGGGGAACAGACAGGGTCTGGAAAGATGGCCTAGTGGTGAATAGCACTGGTTGCTCTTCCAGAGGACCCAGGTTCAATTCCTAGCACCCATGTGGTGGTGGTTCACAACCATCTGTAACTCTAGTTCCAGGGGATAGGATGCTTCTTTTGATCTTCAAGTGCACCAGAAACACACGTGGCACACACATACAGGCAAAACACTCACACACATAAAATAAAAAACAAACCTATTTTAAAAAAAGAAAAAGAGGACAAGATGAAGAGTCTTGGGGTGGTGACCCAGGAGAGTATGAGGGGAGAGTTGGGGGGTGGATATGATCAAGATACACTGCTTATCTGTATGATATTGTTGAAGAATAAATAAAAGATATTTTATTAGACAGGTGGTGGTGGATCACACCTTTAGTCTTTGGGAAGCAGAGGCAGGCGGATCTCTGTGAGTTCCCGGCCAGCCTGGTCTACAAAGTGAGTTTCAAGACAGCCAAGGGCTACACAGAGAAACCCTGTCTCTGAAAACAAAAACGAAAAAGATATTCAATTAAAATTAGGTGGAGAGACAGAGAGGTTGGTTCAGCGTCTGGCCTCTATAGGCATGCACATGCATAGGGATGCAAATAAACCCCCTAGCTTGGGGGTGGAAAGAGCACTTCTAGAACTTTCCATGCTTGCTCTGTCTCTGCTGGCCAAATTTTTCCTGATTACTCTGACACCCTAGCCTTGGCTGGGGATATCCGGGTGTCCGAGCTGCTCAGAATCTCCACTCCCTGCTGCTCTAGTCTCTAACTCAGATACGTATTGTTATGTGCTGTCTGTCGTCTTCTGTAAATATGTCTGCAAATGTATTTACACACTAAGTGACAAGCACTTTGCACTTGGCCCCTCTGACACCCCGTCACTACAGTAATGATGATGACGAAAGTAGCTGAGCAGCCGGCACCTGCTGTGGGAAACCCTGTTCTAAGATCTCTTTTTCTCATAGTTCTGTTACTCAAATCCCAAGGTTAACCTTCTATTTCAGAAGATTGTGGAATTGCTATTGCTTTGTATTCTCTGTGTGTGTTATGTGTGTATATGGAAGAGGTGTTCCTGCTCATATGTATGTCAACATCGGGTATACTTTTCAATCTCTCACCATATTATTTTTTGAGTCAGGAAGGAGTGGGGTCACAGTATCTAGTGACAAAGCCCAGGTCTGGTCCCTATCCTGAAAAGTGGGCATGGAAGTCCCACAAAAGCAGCAGCTCGATGACTCTCCTGGACTGTGGCTTCCAGGGAGTTCTTTGGGGAAAGAACAGAACATCAGTGTAAATGACAGGGGACGTTGGTCCCTGGAAAGGGCACCTGTGGAAGCCAGCACAACCCCAGTCAAGGCCTCACTGACTCCAAACAGAGGAAGGCTGTGATGTTCCCATGGATAGTAGGACAGTGGCCTGGCATCGCCGCGCTACAGGGTGGTCTGTGGGTTTTGCCCAGTGCCCTTGCAGCAGTTCACATCCTGCTAAATCTTCCACAGGTGATGTGCTTAGGGTTTCCTTACTGTTGCTCCATCCTTCTGGCAGCTGAAGAACAGTTCACCTCAAGGCTTCCCACTGCCCAAAGGGGTTATATCTGTCTGTACAGGTCCTGTGACATTGCTGCTCGGAGCGGACCCCAAAGAAAAAAGAACTTACATGTGGAAGTATTAAATCTTCCCAGGTAAAATGGAGATTACTTTAGATATTAATAATATAACTGTATGCTGGGAGATTAAGGCTCTCAATCTTCTTTAATAAAACTCCCTACTGTATAGTTATTATTTAAAAGCAACCAGTGTCAAGGAAAACAAGGAAACTGAAAGTGGATATTCTTTCTCTGTGTCTGATGGACACACATTCCCGTTTTATTAGACTAATATGCTTATTAAAACTGCATCGGACTCATAAAATATCTCTCATGAGACAAAATTACAAAATTCTGGGAATACGTCAAACAAGAAGATTCTTTAAATTTTTTCCCATTGGTTGACTGTGTGTGAGCATGTGCATGCTTGTGTCAGAGAGTATGTGTGGAAGTCAGGGGACAAATTAAGGGAGTTGGTGTTGTATGTTTTTGCTCTTTTGGGGGGGCCACCACTCAGCTCCCAGATAAATCATAGTCAGAAGCTTATTCTTACTTATAAATGCCTGGTCTTAACTTGGCTTAGTTTCTATCCAGATTTTCTTAACTTATCCCATCTACCTTTTGCCTCTGGGCTTTTCCCATTCTCTTACTTCTGTAAATCTTACTCTTACTATGTGGCTTGCTGTGTAGCTGGGTAGCTGGCCCCTGGAGTCCTCCTCCTTCTCTGGCTCTTAGATCTCTTCTCTCCCAGATTTCTCCTTCTATATCTACCCTCTGCCTGCCAGCCCTGCCTATCCTTTCTCCTGCCTTGCTAGTGGCCATTCAGCTCTTTATTAGACCATCAGGTGTTTTAGATAGGCACAGTAACACAGCTTCACAGAGTTAAACAAATGCAACGTAAACAAAAGTAACACACCTTAAAATAATATTCTACTACAAGTTGGTTCTCTCCTTTCATGTCGTGGGTCCCAGTATCAAACTCAGGTCATCAGGCCTGGTGGCAGGTACCTTTACCTGCTGAGCTAGCTTGCCAGCCCTTCCAACAAGTATTCTTAAATGAAAAACAAATCATAGCATTTGGCTCTTCAAGGACAAACAATAAGATACAAGTAAATGGAGACTCAAACTGTTTCTTGATGAGAAAACAACAGAAATATATGAAAGATCTTGCTAGATTTATCTGTAATGGAGTCTGAGTTATAATCTAGCAATTTGGGTTTTTACTTGGACCTAAGACAAATGATTTTTAGCTTCATACAGGAGAAATGACTAGGAACACACAATGAAGTTCAGAAAGGCCTGGCACTGTGGACAGTGAATTGCAGAAAAGGAAAAAGATGCCATGCTTCAGTGGGTGTTGGGGAAATGAAACAGCCAGGCCATCACCATCACATTAAAACTGAAAACAGCTGATTGAATCTTCCTGGAATCCAGGCACTTGGAGGCTGAGGCAGGAGGCTTGGGACTTTGAATCAGCTTGGTCTACAAGGGTGAGACAGTGTCTCAAAAAATAAAAACAAAGCAAACACAGAAAAGAGGAATAAAATTAAAAGTATATGAACCTCCCGACCCAGTGATTCCCCCTTCAGAAACAAATGCAAACCACAGCAGAACAGCAGGACACAAGCATGTTTATCAGCAGTCTGGAAGAGCAGGCAGCGGACAACAGTATGGCTGTCCACCGAGAGGGAGACACTAAAGATATGGTATCTCCACATAGGGGAACAACAGACATAAAGCAGAATGGCACCAAAGCTCAACATATTGAGCCAGTAACCAGTGAAAGTAGAGGTAAGCAACGTTATGTATATGAGCAGAGAGAGAGAATTAGAGAATGACATAGAGCGAGCTGTGAGGACTGGCTATTTTAAGAGAAGGGAAAGATTGTTACACATAACTTATTCAAAGACCAGGGGGTACTTTCACTGGCTTAACCTGGGGAAGTAAAGAGCTGTACAAAGGCACACAAAAATCAATGAGGCGCTGCTTTTCCTGGTGTGCAAATGTAAATACCACGCTCCCTCAAGCAAATGTTGGTGCATTGTTGTCAGCATGCTCTCAATGCTTATGTGGGAGGCCATCTCTGAGCAGAGTCCTCCCTGTTCACCTTGTTGGAAATGCACCATGATTTGCATACAAGGTTAAAGGTTAGGAGCTGTGTGCTGCCCAAAAGCCTGCGGTTCCTCAGGCCCTGTTCCTTCTCTTTCTGACTTCAGTACCCAAACTGTGACCTGTCTAAAACAGGGAAAACAATTATAATGGAGTCTCTAGAGCATGAAGGCATCTCAGTCAGTCTGCAGGTCAATGGCGGCTTCCCAGAGCCCTAGAAACTTTACAGGACCATCAGGGTTGCCTGTCTGAAAACTATGAGAGAAGCCAGGTGTGGCGGCTCGTGTGTGTAATCCCAGCACTTGAGAGGCAGGAGGATTGCCATGAGTTTGAGGTCAGCCTGTGCTACTTAGTGAGTTCCAAACTGGCTTGGGCTAAAGTAATATTGCTTCACAAAGAACAAACCAAAGCAAGGTATGGTGACCTGTGCCTGTAATACCCTTTGAGAGGCAGGGGGATTGCTGCAAGCCATAGGCCAGTCTGCGCTACAGAATGAGCCTCTCAAGCTCACTCTCAAACAAACAAGTGGAAAACACAACCAAAGCAAACAGAAGCGCGCTCTGCAGCCCTTTTGACCTTCCTCGGTTGTTTTCCAACTCGGCTGAAGAGCAGCGGATGCCTCCTCTTACCTTCTACCCAGTTTCTGAGAACAGTCGGGTTGTTCTCCCTGTAGCCCGCTAACCACTTGGTGCCCGGTGACTGCTCCTGGCATAGCGACTGTTGGCATTTTTTATTTACTCATAGAAATATTTCACTCACTCAGCTATGCTTAATGATTAGGCCTATCTGTCTAGCATCGTGTTTGGCACAGACAGTAGCCATCTCAACTTTTTACGGCCAGTGCACCATGCACATGAGCCTGGAGCCTGGAAGATGTACTATATGTATTAAATGTATACACATAGCTCTTTGGTTGGCTGGGTTGCTTGGCTGGGTGATGTTTTGAGATATGTATCCCAGGCTGGCCTCAAACTCCCTTTGCAGCCAAAGATGACCTTGAATCCCTGATCCTTCTGCTGCTACCTCAGGAGTTCTGGTATTGCAGACATTCATCACGACTTACCTCATCCTGTACATTTCATTATAGACCCAGCAAACTTGAGAACCAGGATTAAAGCGTAAGACCCTAAGGTGGACAGACTCAGGAAGCTGAAGACGAGAAGCCAGGGGAAGGGCAGAAAGAAATTCCCAAGAGGGACAAGGACTGAGCAAATAGTCAGATATGGGCAGGATAGCTAGACGAGGCCCACAGTTAGGACTGTAACTCTAGCTGACCAAAATGGGTAGGATCAGCCTTTAGAACAAAGGTCTATGGAATGTGCCCAGTGTAGCTGTACAGGAAGAAAAAAGTATTTCATGAGTTAAGAGGTCACTGGGGCTGTGTGGGAATGACCACATCTCAGTTCATCCAGCATTATATATATAAAACAGTGTTTATTCTAAATGCAAGAAGCATTCCAACTCAGTGTTGACATGGTTTAACTAGCAGTGCTCTACATTTAGCATGGCTTAAATGTAGTTTGTAAAGGAAACTTAATAACCTCTGACGACATTCGGGTTCAGAGCAATTACTCAGATTCATGCTGTACTTCCGGAGTCCTGGGAACTGAGAAGCCAACCCCCCTTTCTAAGCCGTGTACTCACCTTTCAGCCTTCACAACT